>CAVNZG010000107.1:0-16682 GCA_963693315.1 Diogma glabrata
AACATGGTCATAATGTTAACAGTATTCAACAATTCTTTAAAATTTTAAAAGAATATCCAGAAGTAATATCACTCAAAATGTCTTTTAAATCGTAAATATTTTAATAATTTCAGAATACAGATAAACTGAACAAAACAACATGTTCTGCATAAATGGCCGTTAGACTATATAAGTGCATATGTAACTTTTACTTTTGTTTTAAGTAAAATTTACGTTTATTATGACTTAATACACGAAGTCATACGTAATTTTCAAACAATGAATACGTAAGTTTTCAGTTTTCAGTATGCTTAAGTTAATCTATTTGAGTAAATAGTGGATACGCGTGTGTAATTATTTTTAACATTATTTTCCATGTAAATTTAACAATTTTCGGCATTAGGTTTTACAAATATGTTAAGTAAATGCAACGAGTTTTTAGGTAATTTTGTTTTCATCTTCCAAAATTAACTTTCGAATAAGCTAATATTACAGCAACTGGTTCAGTATAGTAACTTTATTTTCAAAAAATTTACAATTCAAATTTTGCCTCATTAACGTGGCACAGGTTAATATTACTTAAATTATGACAATTATGACAAGCAAATATACCAGATCAGTGGTGTTTTGTGAACAGTACAGAGGATCAGCTTAGCTTATCAGTGCTTATATTATATCAGTGCTTATATCAGAAAATATATATCCTGATGTCGTCTTTCTCATATATACGTTAATTAATATTTGTAATTTATTTATTTAATTACTAATTTCAAAAGGCTTCTTCAAAGGATGTAATGTCTTGATATAATTGAGACTTATATTTAATTTTACGGTTTTGAGAAGACCTAATTTAATTAATGAAAAATTATTAACTTGCTTACTCCATATGTAACCTTCGCCAGATTTTTGTAAATAAAAGACGTCATGCTTCACAAACCTTTTCTTAATTATGATTGACTTTATTTTTTATAAACGACACCACGTTATAGAATCATGCATTGACCTAGCAGTTTAAATTTAAAAATGGTTCGGTAGCAATTGTTCAATCGTTATTTTATGGTATTTTGTTGATAATAATATCGATGATATTGATAATTTAATTTAAAAATATGAACGACCTGAAATCTTAAAGCCCTGAAATGTCAAGAATTCGGTTTGGATTATGGAGTTTTATGCTGTTTTCGACAAAAGGCTTTTATAAGGGCATTGTTTTTAGTTTTGGGCAGCGACGTATATAAAACAAAAAATTCTTTATAGAGTATCATATCATGTCACATAAAAGTACAAGTACTACTTTTTCAAAATTTTAAAAATATTCCAAAAAATATAACAAAATTAGAAATTTGTTGCACATGACAGACTTTTCACACCTAGCTATTTAGCGGGATAGCTTCAACATTCTAAGGTCTTCAAAACTTTTAGCCCGGTCACAACAAAACAAAGTTTGTGTGAGATTGAAAAAAAAAGTTTACACTGAGGGTTCTTCATCGGGTGACAGAGCCGAATCGCTATCACGTTACGATCACATATTTAAATATTAGTTATTCATATTTTTCTAATGGATTGAGACTTAAAAATAACTGATATAGATAAAACACTTACAAATTATATTAATGTTGCGAGGTGATATTCCAGTCATCTACGAGGGCTGTTCTTCAGTGTTGAAAAGTTTCGGTTCAGCAACTTTACTATTTTTGGAATTATGAGTAACTGCTACTTCCATACACTTTCGAGCTCTAAAAGATTTCGTTCACAGGATAAAAATAGTAACAATTTATCTATTCACCCAATTTTGATTATCCGCTTCGTATCTTATAAGCCAAACTGTACGCTCATCGAGTCTTATTACAATATTTACGGCGTGAAACAACTTCAATCACTCGCCCAACCAATGGCCGACCAATAATTTTGACATAAAAAGGTCACCGTTTTATATATTAGTGAGTTATTAACTTTTTACTTTGATCTTTATTTTATTTTTAGATTAATGCCTTTTCAAATTTCTTAATTTATATTTTTATACGAACAAACACATTTAGTTTTGTATTTATAACATTCTTTTGTAACTATACATATACACACAACTGATCATCAGTGTCACTTTTTCTACAGAAATCTTCCAGTTGCTCCCCTTTTCAAAGTCACAACTGGAAGTTTCGTTTAATAATTGTTGTTTACTGAAAGTTACAACACGAATGAGACTGATGTTATGATGGACCGAGACTTATATACACCATATTGTCAACCTTATCTCTTCTGTTTTTACATCCATCTCTTGATCCGGCATATTAAACATTTGAATGTATGGGACATTTTTACCCGGTAGATGGCTATTAGTTCAAGAGTTCAACAATAGGTGGAGATAAATATCGGTCTACCATAACTTATGTAAACAAACGTCAAAGTTTGTTTACATACAAAAAGTGACAGTGATACTCACTTTAGGTAAGTTTTTCTTTTTTTCTTAATCAATTTATAATCTTAATTCTTATATTTTCATTAACTAATTAATATTTGCATTTATTTTGCATATTCAATAATTCCTATGCAAATCATTGCAAAAACTTGCATATGAGTGAATAAATCATGCATAAAAAATCATTAAAAAATGAATGCAAGTCTTTACACTGATCTGCAGATAACCGGTCACAATAAGGTGACATTATTTCAATTAAGTTTTAGATCATCAAACAAACTGCTGTTGAAGAGCTCAGACAATTAAGGCTTAAGCAAAACAAATCATTAAAATAGGGAGGGGCTGAAATCTCACAACTCTGAGATATCAAGACTTCGGTCTGGGTTAAGGATTTTGATATAGTTTTCGGCAAAAAACTTTTATGAGGACATGGTTTTTAGTTTTGGGCAGCGATGTATATCAAACATAACTCTTTGTTAAAGTACAAGTATTTTTTATCTCTGTTTAAAAAGTTATTACAAAACTAACACGAAACATCAATACGTAGCCGAAAAATAATAATCAAAATTCCAAAAATATGGTTAAATTAAATAAAATCAAACTTTTTCAAAATTCCAAAAATTTAATCTAAAATCAAATATTTTAACTTTTTCTAAATTCCGATAATATTCCAAAAATTCTTAAAAATTTAAACTTTCCAAAATTCTAAAAATATTGCAAAAATTATTACAAATTCAAAAATTAAAACTTTTTTAAATATACCTACATATATACATATATAAAATTCAAAATTCTATTTTTTTCAAAATTCTAAAAATATTGCAAAAATTATAACAAAATCAAAAATTGCAACTGTTTTCAAAATTCCAAAAATATTCCAAATCAAATATTTAAACTTTTTCTAAATTCCAATAACCCAAAAATTCTTAAAAATTCAAACTTTTTCCAAAATTCTAAAAATATTGAAAAATTTATTACATAACCAAAAATCGAAAATTTTTTCAAAATTCCAAAAATTATAATAATATCAAAAATTAAAAATTTTCAAAATTCTAAATATATTCCAAAAATTTTTACAAAATCAAATATTAAAACTTTTTCCGAAATTCTAAAAATATTGCAAAAATTATTACAAAATCAAAAATACAAACCTTTTAAAATTCCAAAAATATTTCAAAAACTATTACAAATTCAAAAATTTTCATGTCCAATTTCATTTCCAATTACATTTACGTCATAAAAACAGCTACATTTTTTTCCCAAAAAATTGGCTAAAAAAATAAATGAAATCGTTTTTTGACACACTTGACATTATTTTTTTGACAAACTTATAATTTTTTTATTTTATTTTATTTTATTTATTTCATTCAGACAATAAACAGGATAAAATCCCAATTACATATTGTCCTTAAATAACTAATACAATCATCAGTGAAACTTAATACTACATGATAAGAAAATAATTCGAAATATTTCATATTTTATATAATTAATCCTAATATGCTATACATCTATTCTACTTTTAAAAAATGTTTAGTTTTAACTCAATACATTCTATTTAAACAGTGGCGTCATTTCACCAAAATCTTGGGGGGGGGCGAGAATTTAAATGACATAAAAAAATTTTTTTCGTAAAACATAACATACACATTTTTATACACACATATATTTAAAAGCATTTAAATGCATCAACTTAGAAATAAAAATAAAATGCTTCTGAGCTACATTGGTTACTCTGCTAGTCTTCTGGTGTTGTTTCATCGAAGCGAATGCCGCAAAGTTATGCAAAATCCCTTCATTTGTTAAAAATAATTTTAAATTTAGTATCATCTCTGCATTGTTTAAGCATCAAGATAGTAGTTTTAATTAAAGCGCTTGTGCTAGAAATTATTATATCTTTGCTTTGTAACTGTTCAGAGAGTGAATTTGTAAACGACAGCAGATCGTGCAGCATAGAAAAAAAGGATGGTTTTTCTATACAATTTTTTAGATCTCCAGCATCCCGGGATTTAAAATTTATGAGTCATATAGTCCCAGGAAAAATAAAACACCACGGGTTGCAATTTCTACGTGATTCCTCTTATGTCGAATCGTTTTTTTGTTTGTTTGTTTGTTTTCCTTTATTTGTCTCAAAGAGAAAGAGTTATGTCTACCCTAAACTGACCAGAGCCAAATCGTTAAAATGTGCGACAAAATGCAAACATTCTTCCAAATACTAACTAATTAGAATTTCTATTGCGAGAAAGTGGAACGGTAAAAACGTGCTAACTAGATTGTGCATAAATTTACTATTTAATGCTTTCCTTTACTATTTGTTTACTATTTAATTCTTCAAAAAATTCTTTTATTTTAATTGGACATTCAACCGTTAGGAAATGTGGTTGCAGTGGTTCGTACATTTTCTAAATTCTTTCTAGTGCTGGCATTACCGCCAGCTAGCGAGTTTCACTGTATCCAATAAGTTAGTTATGTTCGACATTACTTTTGCCGCAGAACTCCTTCAACGTCTCCAGTAAAGACATTAAAATATCCAAATTTTTTTAACCCTGCCATTTAAATCAGCAGCATTTCTTATTGCATTATTTAGAATATGGGCTGCGAATCCAATACCCAATACACTCTGGTTCAAATTCGAGTTTAGCTTGTTTTTAAATTTTCACCCCTTGACGTGACACCACTAAAATTGGTGTTCGTGTTATCAGCGCAAATTGCAACTAACTTTTTGTCAATGTTAAATAACAACAAGAATACAAAATAACAACAAAACTTGTTCAAGCTACTGGAGCTGGCGGCTTATAGCAACGCTTTTTCATGTTTATCTGTATCTATATGTCTTTTAATATCATAATGTCCACTGTTAATTTTCAAATTCACTCCGACTGGTAATACACTAAACTTTTGCGTCGTTATATTTTGATTTTTTTTATAAAAGGATAGTCCAATTCAATATCGTATAAGAATTTACGTAAACGTTTTCTATCCGTCTTGATTTGCAGGAGAACTTTTTAAATATAATTTTAAAAATTAGTATGCATTTACCTTTTATAGTAGCTTAAAACTTTTGTTACACAAGTAAAGACTGCAAAACAATTGAAGCAATTTATTTTAATTTTACTAAATAATTAATATCTTTTCTGTATTCTGTAAGTATAAGAGGTATACAGTATACCTCTCGTTCTATCTTTGCAAATCTATACCATTTATTAAGTTTTTATGCTGTTTGCTTTGTTTGTTCTTTATTGAGAAAAAAAAAAATTATATATTAGAAAATAATAATTTTACTTTTGAGCTTCCTAGTTAAAGTGTGTTTTAAACAGAGTTTAAAACGCTACTTATATCACACTTTTACTTTGTCCTTTCAGTGCGTAGCTTAAAAAAAATATAACACTCCCACATACAGGAGTGAAAATAATAAAAAATCATTCTTGCTACTAAATTGAAATAAATATTTTCTTTCAAATACTCAAAACTTTTACTTTTGCGTCAAATTTGATGCTTTTCAACGTAAAATGCTTGATTCGTTCAATTATTCATGCATTGTTAGAAAAATGAATATAAAGGATGACGTAGAGTGACTAATTTTCTTCTTTTACAAATCGAATGAAAGAACTGGAAAATGTAATCTGCTCCAAAGGAGTAAAATCGAAAAAACAAAAATTTTACTCTTACAAGTAAGAACGATATTCAAATTATGAACATTTTAATTTTTGAATATTATTTCAAAGGATTGAAATGAGTGCTCGAATAAAGACTCGTAAACTCTGGTTTAAAAATTTAAATTTTTATGAATTTATAAGCCAAACTGCATCTTTTTAAGTAAAATATATCACACTTTTACTTTGTCCTTTCAGTGCGTAGCTTAAAAAAAATATAACACTCCCACATACAGGAGTGAAAATAATAAAAAATCATTCTTGCTACTAAATTGAAATAAATATTTTCTTTCAAATACTCAAAACTTTTACTTTTGCGTCAAATTTGATGCTTTTCAACGTAAAATGCTTGATTCGTTCAATTATTCATGCATTGTTAGAAAAATGAATATAAAGGATGACGTAGAGTGACTAATTTTCTTCTTTTACAAATCGAATGAAAGAACTGGAAAATGTAATCTGCTCCAAAGGAGTAAAATCGAAAAAACAAAAATTTTACTCTTACAAGTAAGAACGATATTCAAATTATGAACATTTTAATTTTTGAATATTATTTCAAAGGATTGAAATGAGTGCTCGAATAAAGACTCGTAAACTCTGGTTTAAAAATTTAAATTTTTATGAATTTATAAGCCAAACTGCATCTTTTTAAGTAAAATATTTCGTATTTTATTTTTCATAATAATATTGCACTGGCTTGTTCTTTCAATATGGTTAAATCAACATATACATAACATTATACAAACTGCAAGAAAAAACTGTGAAGTCATTGCTCTGACTAAGATATTGCGCAAACTATACGTAGGTAGATGATTATTTTGATAATGCAGGCAAATCTGGTGAAAATATTTGTTTCGTGGGATGCTTCGTGGGACAGATTTCTCCGTGGGACAACGCAATAAAATGTGTGACATTTCCACGCAGCGTAGGACGTCTGGTCAGCTTACTACCCATAAACGTGCGTAAATTTTTCATTTGATTCAAAATTGTACAATTATTTCGAGCTTCTTTTAAATCTATAAGAAAAACCTACCACAAAAAATAATAGTTTCTCCCTCCCTGTGACTGTATAAAAAAAATGAACAAAGATTGACGTTTAGGATACGTTTTGGTTTTATTATAACCAACCAAACATATAATTTTTGCTATTTTATGAATTAAAAATTCATAAAATGAATTTGACAGCAAGTTTTCAATAACATACTTTGAAAATATTTACATAACTTAAATATTTGTTCGTGTAATTAGGAAATATTGCTTGTCCATTATAAAACATTCACTATCCTAAAATCACTGGAAATAGCCCAATAAATTTAAATTACTCCCGTAATTATTTTCATTCATTTTATAAAAATTAGCACAACTATCAAGAAAACTTTTGATATGTTATAGGATTTTACATTTTAGAACTGTTTTTAAAAAAGTCTTGTAAAGTTTGTACAATCTGATATAGATAAAAAACAAGGCCAAACAGTCAGGGTTCTCCAAATAAGTGGGGTATAATTAGGTTGTGTTCTCCTGCATGTGCTTACTTTTAAGTTTATATAAATTACCAATGGCCAATAACAATTGAAATTTGAATGTTAAATACTGCACTATGAACCCTCGAGGAACGCTATACTAATGAAATCGTGGCTCAGACGTGGCTCAGACACGAATATCTTATAAACAAAACACAATCGTTCTTCTAAAAGCGGTTATGCCGCGCACCTTATAGTACGATAGAATTTTGTCACAATACGCACCCACGGCGTTTTTGAACGAACGATCGTGTTTTGTTTATAAAACTGATTTCATCAGAAGATTAGAAGCAATGCGACCGCCTTTCGTATCGGTGGTGCTCTAGTCCTTGATACAAAGAACGATAACGGTTTGAATATTGCGGTGAATTGTACTTTAGTCGGGCCAAAATAATATGTAACGTAATAATTATATTATCAGATATATTTCAATTAATAGTATGCGATAAAATTGGTATATTCGTTAAGTAAATCTTCTAAATATTAGACGAATTAACAAAATAACAGTGCATTGAAATTTTTATAGTGTATAATTCTATCACGATTGGATGGTTTTATTGAATCGATGTATTGATAGTTTCAGATCCTTGGGGGGGGCCAATGCCCCCCCCAGCCCTACCCAATTGACGCCCCTGTATTTAAACCACCATGTAATGATTCATCATATCTTTAATAATTTTTTTAAATTTCAGTATCGAGCAAGAAAATAAAGGCGCAGAATTGAAATATGCATTATGATTACTTTGAAAACGCGAGATTGGGTTGGACAATCCGACATTCGTCTTAGTAGCCCTAGGCAATAAGAGGATATTATTACGAGTAGGGTAGGAAGGGACATAGAAATTGACAAAGCCGATTAGATTGGAATCAACTAAATCATTAACGATTTTAAAGAAGAAAATTTCATCAAGAAATAGGCGACGTGCTTCAATGCTAGTCATGTTTAAAATTTTCAGCCTATCAACATAAGTAATATCAGAGCCTAGTTTAAACCTATACACAATACTCTTAGAGAATTTACGTTGTAATCTTTCAATTTTTCTCGAATGTATGTCGTAATACGGATTCCAAACTTGCGCACAATATTCAATGTTAGATCGAACTAGGCTGTTAAAATGACCTATCATAGATTTAAAATCCTTGAATTCACATCTACGGCTAATAAAACCTTGCATTTTGAATGATTTGGCACAAATGAAGTCTATATGCTCAGTAAAAGTAAGCTTTTCATCGAAAATTACTCCCAAATCCTTAACTGACTTAAGTCTGTCAAGCTTAAAATTATCAATGGAGTAATCAAATTTAGTTTTGTTTACTTTTCTAGAAAACGAGATGGAGTGGCATTTTTTTACATTCAAATTGAGCCTATTTTTCTTACACCAAAGATTCACTGTATTAAGATCCTCTTGTAATAGTTGACAATCCTGGGGTTGTTGATAGTACGAAAAAGTTTAAGGTCATCCGCGTACAGTAAAAAATTACTATTTTTCCCGATATCATTAATAAACAATATAAAAAATAGTGGCCCCAACGTGGAACCTTGAGGAACGCCTGAAGTCGGACAAAACATAAACGAATCGCAACCATTAAACTTTACAAATTGGGATTTATCCTGCAGATACGAGATTATTAGTTGAAGTAGGTTACAAATTCCATACTGAATAAGCTTCCTGACTAGGATCGTGTGCAAAATCAAGTCAAAGGCCTTACTAAAATCTGTGTATATACAATCTGTTTGCAAGTTGTCATCAATATTTTGAAATAGAATTACTGATAACTCCAGTAGATTTGTTGATGTTGATTTATTTTTACAAAAGCCATGTTGGTTAACAATTATGAATTTTTTAACCTGGTTAAAGATAATCGAATGCAACACCTTTTCAAAAACTTTGCCAAAAGTATTCAGTAACGAAACCGGTCGGTAATTGCGAATATCAGCACGGTCACCAGATTTAAAGATTGGAACAATATATGATTGCTTCCACTGATTTGGAAATGTACCAGTGACCAGTGAACGATTTAAAATAATTTTCAATGGACAAACCAACACATCTTTCAATTTAAACAAAAAATAGCCTGGGATTGCATCTGGACAACCACCCTTGTTGAAATTCATATTAGAATTTGCAATTAATAAATCATCTACTGCAATAACAAAACTAGATAGACCAGATGCCCCCTGGATTAACTCATTATCTGAATTATCATTTATATTAGACTCAGTTTGATAAACTGATTTAAAGTACGTCACGAACCAATCACAAATCTGTTTGGCATCTCCTGATTCAATGGAGTTATATCTCGTTAGGCATGGAAATTCAGATTTTCCTTTGGATTCTTTAATGTAATTCCAAAATACCTTTGGCTCAGTTTTAATAAGATTTTCTAAATTGGTAGTACATTTTGAAAAACAATTGCGAATCTCCACCTTACATTTTTGGCTTAAAACTTCAAATTCACTTCTATAAAATACACAATTGAGTCTCTTGTAATTGCGATGAGCTTTTTCCTTTAGCTTAATAAGATTAATGAGATTATGACTGTAGTAGATAGGATAATTGTTGGAATTAGAATTTTTGGGCCGATTTTTAACGGAAGGAATGCAATCGAAAATTTGTTGCATAAAAAGGTCGACCATTTCATCAACATCAGAATCGCCAAATAGCTCACCCCAATCGACATCTACAAGTTTACTATGGATCTCAGAGTAATTTAAGCCCTTATAATTAATTTGGAAGCTACGTTGAGTAGATTGAAATCGTTGCGCACCAAGATCAATTTTAATGGCTATCGGCGGATGGTGATTATCAACAACGGTCAATGGATCGCATGACATGTTTTCAATAGAAATCTTTTTATGATCAAAATTTGTTAACACTAAATCCAACAATCTATTATTACTATTAAGTATAGAATTACATTGAATAAAGTTTGAATAATTCAAAGATTCAATCAAAGCATCAGCTGACAAGTCTTTATGGATTACAGGATCCATATGTGAGCCATTAAAGATCCAATTTACACCAGGCAAATTAAAATCTCCAAAAATTAAAAATTTGCTGTTCGTATTTGCACAACTATTTCTAATATTAGATAGATTATCAAAAAATGAGACATATATATCACTTTTACAACTAGGTGGGAAGTAAACTACACAAATAATTAACATACTACCGTTATTTAAGTAAATCCTAATCCAAATCTCATCTATCAGTGGCGAGGAAATATTATGCATTTGTAATACCTTGAATTTCTTTTGAATTGCAATAAGCGATCCCCCTCCATCCTTTTTACCACTGATTCTGACGTCTCTGTCCTTACGAAAAACATTATATCTATGATCAAACAGCTCCTTTGAGTAAATACCATCATTCAACCAAGTCTCAGTAAGACAAATAATCTCAAAATTGTTCAACCCAACCTCCTTTTTAAATTTATGCGTTTTCGTTTTCAAACCTCTAGAATTCTGATAGTATCAAGATAAATTATTCATTTCAACTTAAAAACTATTAGTAAAAATTTAAGCCTACAAGAAAAAAGAAAAAGTATTAATAACATATACTTTTCAAATAATACTTTACAAATTCAATACTACACAAATTCAAAAAATACTTTTATAAATTCAATTCAGAATACTGTTTAAATTTAAATTATTATCTAGGTTAATTAACAACAATATGAGATATGGGAAAAAATCAAACTTCTTAATGGAGAAAAAACATAAGTTAAACTAACTCTAACAATAAACATTTACTATATATCTACTTTCCAGCCGTCAATTAGTCTTCTTCCATTTATGGATCCAAGTTATCCATGACTTGATGAATCAGGAATTTTTTTTTAAGATCGTTCAGTATCTCAAGCGAGCTGAACGGCGAAGCATCCTCATCCTTTTTGCAATATATTTTACTATGTTTAATCCACACATATTTGCAATTGTAATTATCGGACTTCAGAATTTTAGCCTCATAAAAAAGCTTTTTCTTCCAAGGTGGCAGCTGTTCATTAAAATATAAAATGCTTGAAACATTAGGAAATCCAACCTGGGAAGCATGTATTCGACCAGAACTCTCAACATGGTTTAAAAACGAATCTCTAACAAATTTAGATGAAAACTCTATAATAACACTTTCGTGCGGACCAGACAGATTAAATGGTCTATGAATTCCTTTTAAGTGGTAATCTTGAATAACAAATTTAATATAATCTGTAATAGAAGATAATAAAATATTTATATTAAACCAATTTATATTGGTTAAATTTTCATTCTTAATAAAAGGAATGCCACGTATTTCCACATTGCTGACATATGATCTATTTTCCAATGATTTTAAACGAGCTTCAAACCTATTTTGCGTTAACCTAAGTTTCTCATTATCCAATTTTAAGTGTGACACGTCTTTCTCAAGGCTACCAAATCTAGCTTCCAACAATAGAATTTTATCACACTTTTGGCTGAAGTCGTTCAATGATGTAGTAATCTCCAAATTATGTATTTTTAGCTGATCTAGAACTGTCAGTGAATTAATCATTTTATTCTGCTTGCACTTAACCTTCTGAATATCATCAATAATACCAGCAATCAATCTTTTCATGTTATCCGGTTTCTCACTTGTATTATCATCAGCTATTATTTCAAGGTTATCTACATTACTAATATTATTTTCCTTCGTTACAACTTTATGTATAATATTGTTTGCCTTCCCGTTAGTTTTGCAATTAGTACATTTCCAGTTATCCGTTGAATTTACCGAATCAATACATGTAGTGTGATATGAAGCTTGGCAATTTACACAGTTTATTCTTTTGTTTTTATTAATTTTACTTCCACAGGTAACACAATTGGCTGAATTTTAAGAACACACAGAACAAACAAAAAATGCAATTAAGATGCTGAATTATAATGCTGTTATTTGATAGTTTATGATTCACAATTATTTTATGTGCTCACTAATAATCAGCTAAATTATAATTATGATTCTATTAAGACCTTTAATTTAGTTAGAATAAGCACTCAACGCAAATAAACAATTTAAATAAACTCTCCATTACAAATTTGATTTAAACCAACATATATTCTAATAAAACATGAGTAGAGAAAAAATAACACGTCTGATTTCTTTTATGTCTTAACTACGAATGATATAATGCCGTAATTCTCTATAATAATCATAAAACTTCATGTCATATATACAAACTATTAATTTTTTTTTTCTAAAAAAATTGGGTAAAAAATAAATAAAAACCTTGACACACTTGACAACATTTTTTTGACAAACTTATAATGCCATAATTCTCAATAATAATAATAAAATTTCATTTCCAACAACCAATTTTATTTTTTTCCAAAAAATTACGTAAAAAAATAAATAAAAATCTTTCTTTTGACACACTTGACAACTTTTTTTTGACAAACTTATAATGCAATAATCTAGCTTTTGATCTCACATACCAATCTCTACCATTAAGATTTCTCCAAATTTAATGTTCCTACTCGTAATCACTTAAAATGAACGTTTTTTAAGCCAAAAATATGAAAATTTGCTATTTTTGACACACATATTTTTTTGACACACTTCTGGTACGGTTATCGAACACAGCGCCCTTTCGGACCTGTCCCTTGAGTTTACCTATTTTTAGTAAAAAAAATTTTTTGAAAACCCTTTAGCGGTTTTACCTGCAGCGTAGGTAATAACGGCCGGCCGGCCTACAGACAGACATACATTTTTTTTTTTTGCTTTTTTTTTTTTTTTTTTTTTTTATTGGAGGGCCTTGAGACTTACAGTTCAAGTAGCACTGCGACCTGAAGGTCTATTGTGCTTACCCTGATTTTGTTATTAGTCAGTCGTCGTCTGTGCCGTTACTGGTTGTATTCTGTCATCCAAGTTGAGACTTTTAATAAAATTAATTAGCTCAATTGGAGTGACGTTTTGTGGTAATGGAAGTGTTAGTCTTCTATGACCAAGTTGGTTGTATCTGTGCCCAGAGAGTTCAGGACAGCTGCAGATGACGTGTTCCATCGTTTCCGCATCCGAGTAGCAGAATCTGCACCTGTCGGAAACAACAAGGCCTATTTTGTTAAGATGGTGGTTTAAAGGACCATGTCTGAGTGAGTTAGAGACTCTCTGTTTAAGTCGATTGTTTTTAAGGGTGAAACAGGGAGGTTACCTAGAAACTTCTTGGAGTGTACTAGTCCCTCTCTGTTTTTCCATAATTTAGCATTTTGTTCTTGTTCCATTGTTTGGATTGTGCTTTTGAGCGAACTCTTGGCCATTCCAAAGCATGGTTCCGGTCCAACAAATTTTTTATTGGCACCTTGCTTTGCTAAAGCGTCAGCGATAGCATTTCCTTGTATTCCTGTTTTGCTTTTTTAGAATCAGGAGGTCCTAAAACGTCGGGAAATGTCAAAAAAGTAGGGGTAAGAATTTCACTTTGAGCTCATGAATGTAATACTTAGATCTTTCAGACCGAAGTAATTTGTTTACAAACAAAAAAAATTTAGGCTGATACACGTAGAAAGCTTTAGGTAAGTTTTTGTTAACAATTATATAACAAATCTATATGAATAATAATTTTCTTTTCTTTTTAGAAAAAAGGTGATGCTGCATCTCAACTGTAACAACAGTCGAAGAAAATATTATACTCCAAAGTTGGAATTCTTTGCCAAATACATTTATCTGCATGAAAAATTTAGCGAATGCTGCATTAACAATGTTTGGATCTTCTTATTTCTATGAGCTGCTATTTTCATCATTGAATTACATAAAGTCCTCGGAAAGGTAAATCGGCTCGGGAACGAAATGACTGCCGCATTTGTGAAATTAAGGACAACAACATATCAACCAGATAAAAATTATCATCTACATTAGTTTTTTTTCTAAATGAAATTTATTTTATTTTCTAAATAAAAGTTTGATGAATGAAGTAAATATATCGTCGCTTTAATAATGAAACAACGTATGCTATTTCTACGTTGTTTTTACATAATAGGTGCGCTGCATTCCCCATAAGGGTATCTTTGAATTGGCGTTTTTACATTTTCGAATTATTTTATGACTGGGGGTAAGAATTAAAGAATTATAAATTAAGGTCCATGCAAATGCATGCGCACATCAAACTTTAAACTCAAATATCTCGAAACTATACTTTTGCGTATACGTCATTTCATTATTAAAGCGACGAATAAACTGTTTTATTTTAATTCTAGCAGATTGACCCGTTGACACTAAATTGGAAACCTTATAAATTTGTTTTGACCCACCATCAAAAAAGGTTCGCCATCACTGAACTATGACAACAAATAATAATAATAATTTTAATTGGATAATGAAATTTTTAATTTAAAGGTTACTTTGATAAAAATTCCTGTTTTTTATAGAATTTAAACAAATACAAATGTTTTCTACTTTTTTGGACGTAACTATGACAACAAAATATATGGCTAAAAAGTGACACTTTACGGCCGCAAATCACAGTAATAAAGTACCACTTTAATATGTAGGCGAATAAAATAGCACATTATGATGCTAGGACGTAAAGCTAATGATTTTGGACGTATGTGGAGTTTGCAAAACGAGGTGTTAGCCGATATATCGTTTAAGAGAAAACTACTCTTAATAAATTTTAGCCTCACAAGCAAAGTAGGCGATCGTCACTTCTAAATTAGAATCATTATAGTTTGTACCGATAAAATATGAAGTTTCAGATTTTGTGCCCCTGCCGTTTAGGAGAAAATTAATTAGTTTTAGCCTCACAAGCAAAGTAGGCTTTTGCATGAGCAGACCAGATCGTCACTTCTATATTAGAACAATTATAGTTTGTACCAATAAAATATGAAGTTTCAGATTTTGTACCCATGCCGTTTAGGAGAAAACTACCCCTAATTAATTTTAGCCTCACAAGCAAATTTGGCTTTTGCATGAGCAGACCCGATCGTCACTTCCAATTTAGAGCCATTATAGTTTGTACCAAAAAAATATGAAGTTTAAGATTTTGTACCGCTGCCGTTTAGGAGAAAAATACCCCTAATTAATTTTAGCCTCACAAGTAAATTTGGCTCTTGCATGAGCAGACCCCATCGTAGCTTCTATATTAGAACCATTATAGTTTGTACCGAAAAAAAATGAAGTATCAGATTTTGTACCCCTGCCGTTTAGAAGAAAACTACCCCTAATTAATTTTAGCCTCACAAGCAAAGTAGGCTTTTGCATGAGCAGACCTGATCGTCACTTCTATATTAGAACCATTATAGTTTGTACCGATAAAATATGAAGTTTAAGATTTTGTGCCCCTGCCGTTTAGGAGAAAACTATCTCTAATTAATTTTAGCCTCACAAGGAAAGTAGGCTTTTGCATGAGCAGACCCGATCGTCACTTCTACGTTAGAATCATTAACGTTGGTACCGATAAAATATGAAGTTTCAGATTTTGTGCCCCTGCTGTTTAGGAAAAAACTACCCCTAATTAATTTTAGCCTCCCTAGCAAATTAGGCTTTTGCATGAGCAGACCCGATCGTTACTTCTATATTAGAACCATTATAGTTTGTACCGATAAAATATGAAGTTTCAGATTTTGTGCCCCTGCCATTTAGGAGAAAATTAATTAGTTTTAGCCTCACAAGCTCAGTAGGCTTTTGCATGAGCAGACCAGATGGTCACTTCTATATTAGAACCATTATAGTTTGTACCAATAAAATATGAAGTTTCAGATTTTGTACCCCTGCCGTTTAGGAGAAAACTACCCCTAATTAATTTTAGCCTAACAAGTAAATTTGGCTTTTGCATGAGCAGACACGATCGTCACTTCTAATTTAAAACCATTATAGTTTGTACCGATAAAATATGAAGTTTCAGATTTTGTGCCCCTGCCGTTTAGGAGAAAATTAATTAGTTTTAGCCTCACAAGCAAAGTAGGCTTTTGCATGAGCAGACCAGATCGTCACTTCTATATTAGAACCATTATAGTTTGTACCAATAAAATATGAAGTTTCAGATTTTGTACCCCTGCCGTTTAGGAGAAAACTACCCCTAAATAATTTTAGCCTCCCAAGCAAATTTGGCTTTTGCATGAGCAGACCCGATCGTCACTTCTAATTTAGAATCATTAAAGTTTGT
>CAVNZG010000108.1:0-39486 GCA_963693315.1 Diogma glabrata
TATAATATATATATATATATATATATATATATATATATATATATATATATATATATATATATATATATATATATATATATAATATATTTATATATATATATATATATATATATATATATATATATATATATATATATATATATATATATATATATATATATATATATATAAAGCAAATGAAATATGTATTACATATGTATATACACCAAACATGAGTGTTGTAAATTAGAAATATTATTTGCAACGTAATGTGTTGGATGCATATAATTGTATGTATATAATAAATATATAAATGTATATAATTTTCATCTAAATGAATTTGTTTGTCAACTTTAATTTTCCATTTGAATGGTAATTCTGTTTTGCGGAAAAAAAATCGATCAAAGATAACTGAGTGAAAGTTGAATAACTTATGTATAAAATATAATATACATTTAGGCATATATTTAACCATTAGGAAAATTAAAATTATTAATTCAAAAAAATAAATTAAATTTTAAAATTTCGGCTCCGAGGTGCATTAGTGCCTGTTAATGGCCTTCTCCTGGCAAAATTTCAGACTCCTGTGTGCTACAGATTTCGCTGGAGAGCGCACGCAGACAAACAAACACTTTATTTTATTATTATTATTATTATTGTTATAGAAGATATAAAAATGTATATAATAGTTGCTTGGAATGCTGATAGATGTGAAACCCAGAATAATTTTAATGATTTTAATTTAAACATTCTGAAATTTTAATTTGCAATGCTACAATAATTGGAAGACAGACAAAAAACACAGCTATTTCACAGATTTAAGTTTTCACTTCTGTCGGCAGTCCTTAACACTGCCTTCTTTTTTTTGTCTTACCACACAGGGGTGTAGGCTGTCTACAAGTGAATTATTCCAAAAAATCGGTGGAGTTGATTGAAAATTTGAGAAGTGGGTTAAAGTAATAACATTCACTCGTTCTTTTTAGCTTAATTCCGTTGTAGTGAATGGTCTAAGAAACTAGTTCCAGTTTATTAAAATGCACGGTAGTCGGTAGCTGATCTAGGTATGTTAGTTCATTTTCTGAAATGATTTTAACGATTCATAAGTTCACAAAGAATATTTTTATTTAATTATGTTTCAATATATATACTGACATAAGCGAAAATGACAATCAATAATCAAGTATCATTTTTTCATAAATTATCCTCTAAACCATCAACCATTCCCATGGACTCAAAAATACACATCGTATGTTACTTATCATTGTAATCGAAATCATTATTTTATTGTTTATGCCACCAAGTTTGCATAAATTTCCATAATTGCTTAAAGTTCCTCAACTAATGAAAACGAACAATTTAATTTAAGTTATCAAGATAAAAATGCAATGTAATTTTTGTCAATTTATCAATTAGCTGATTGGGTAATTTACTAAGTAAAACATTTCAGTTTTTTACTTGCGGTGTGTACTTGAAAAATAATTTCCTTTCTTACAGACATTTATGATTTTGTAAAACAAATAAGATATAAAAAGAAACGCGAGAAACAAGATGTAGTACACTAAAGGTTGGAAAAATGACAAAAAGTGTAGATGATGATAGCACTTTCTTTTAGATTCGAGAACAAATTGAACTGTCCATCAGAACATTTTGGTTAGTTTAAGAGTTCCAGTCAATAATGAATGGTTATCCCTGAAACAAAATTTTAACAAAAAAAAAACTAAAATTCAGGATAAACAAAAAACTAATTTTTTATACAGTAGTAACATCAGGAGTTTAGATCTCGAATTACAAACAGGTGCGAATATCAACCATGATTAAATAATTTCCGTTAGAAATTGAATTTTAACAATACTTTCCTTATCATCACGTAAGAAATTACAACACAAGGTAATTATGATTGACCGACAGCCAAAATTGTATAAAAAACTTTTTTCGTTTTGTTATGATCGCGTGCTCATAAATGAAATATTTAATTGATGGTTGAGTGTTACTGTGGCTTGGATATATATTTTAATGTTATAAGGATATTAAATTTTATATGAGTATATAATATTTAAAGATTATATATATTTAAGTTATTTTCGAAAGTAATCAACAACAACTGAATCAAATTCTTACAATTAAATCAGCGAATATGACGTAAATTAGTTTTATTGTTAAACGATAATTACAAAGCGATGAAATAATAAATCAGAACTCACACATATAAATTTGGTTTTTCTATCTAATATTACTTTTTAAATTCTGTGTTTCGTAATGTTAATTTAATATTATCAAAACGACCGCCTAGTTTAACAATTCAAACTAGATAGGCGTAAAAAACTTTATATCTTAAAAATCTAACTTTATAAAGCTAAACTATTTCCGCCCTTGAGAGAGGATGGCGTCCTTCTACATAACGAAAGTACACATTCCCCTTCTTTCTGATGAATTAATTTGCATTCCTCACCAATTAACTCCAGTTTCAATATACGATAGCAAGCAGGTCTTGATGAAGATTATAAGCAGTTTTTCATTTTTTCTTTTCTTCGCTGCATGTTTACTGATTATATATAGTCAATAGTCAATAATCACCTTCAGCTAAAATAAATTCACTACGACAGAGAAACATTTGAAAATTATTTTCTTCGAGTCTATTTTGCCAATTATTACGAACCTATGAATATATCAATAATTTTAAAGTCTTAAATATTAAAACCCAACAAAAACAGTTATGGCAAAACGCTACTGACTGGTAGCGGTAGCCCATCAAAATGTGCGAAAAGACACAAATATTTTTTTGGCTACATAACAATACTCGGCTACATATTACCTGATCAAATGGGAAATCCTAGAAAGTTATTATTAATAAAGCTAACAATGTCTAACGATTTCTGTCAAACTGTATTACTTTTTTTATCAAATTTAGCACACAATATAAACAATTGCATGTCAGCTGTGATGCCAGACAAATGTCAACTATAGAAAAGAAAATAATTTAAGAAAATAAATGAATGAAATTATGGGAGGAGATAGGTACGACGATATGCTGAATACTTTAAATAACGTTTTTTTTTATTTAAATGTGTGAGGTGTGAATTCATCAAACAAAAATGATTTCATTAAATTGCACAGCTTGACCTTCTGGTCTATTAAAATAATCGTTCTTGAAAGAAACTCTTCTACAACAAAAAAAAATTTGGAAATAAAAGAGAGAAACGCTTTTGCTCGTCGATTGCATTGCGCACAAGCTGACAGACAATTTTGGACTTATTTAAAACATGAATCATTTAGGTTCCACCATATTTCTTCGGTGCCGGAGTAAATCAAGCTGAATCGTTTGTTTAGCATTACACCTTGTTCTGTTTTACGCGATAGAAACAGTTTCTAAAAAAATCGCGAGCAAATCCCAGGGCTCTATTCCCGAACATATATTTGTCAATCGAAAATATTGTCAATTTCACCAAAATGCTTAACAACTTTGTACAAAAATGGTATTCTATAACCCAAATTTATGTATCCTTAGACACCAACCTTAGTTACAAAATTGTAACAAATTGTTAAAAACTATAACAGATTTTTGGTACTAAATTCGAAATAAACAATCAAATGTCGTTGTTAGCAACTTTTTTGACAACTAATTTTTTTAATCTTAAAGCATGTAAAATAAAATAAAAATATATTTAATAAATAAATATGTTTTAATGATATATAAATAAAAATATGATTATTTAATATTATTAAAGACTTATTTTTGCAGTATAAATTAATTTTTACGCCAATCGATGCAGTCTAAAAAAGACAACACACAAAACATAAAACAAAATTGTGATTTTGACAGTAACTATATTGTTCTTGTACAGTACAATATTGTGTTGAATTTTCACCAAATTGGTGTATCTGGTATGTAGAAAAGATCGTTAATTATAGTACAGGGTGGCCCAAAATGAACGAAGGGGTTTGAATTGCTTATAACTTCTTTATTATAATTTTTTTTTCTTTTCTTTTCAGTATTTTGTAAAGAAGACTTGGGGAATTTAAAATGGAGTAGTACTCAATTGAACAACGTGCCCAAATTGTTGAGCTTTATTTTTCAAATCAACGATCCATTGTTTTGACTCAACGTGCATATCGTCGTTATTTCAATGTGCGGGTCTGCCAGCACCAGGAAGGTTCCTTACTGCCCCTTGTTGGAGAAAATTTGCCACCAGATGGTTTATTGTTGACTCTGAGGGCCCGCACATTAAAATAACGACGATATGCACGCTGAGTCAAAACAATGGATCGTTGATTTGAAAAATAAAGCTCAACAATTTGGGCACGTTGTTCAATTGAGTACTGCTCCATTTTAAATTCCCCAAGTCTTCTTTACAAAATACTGAAAAGAAAAGAAAAAAAAAATTATAATAAAGAAGTTATAAGCAATTCAAACCCCTTCGTTCATTTTGGGCCACCCTGTATATTGTATTACAATTACAGAATGATATTAATATTCTACGAGTATGAAATTTGAAACACGCGCTTAGCGAGTGGTTCTATATTTTTCCTTTACTTTACTTTTACTATAAGATATCTATTGCTTCAATCAAACTAGAAATAAGTTACACATCCATAAATTAGAAATAAATTAAAAATAGTCGTAATAAAATACCTGTTTATTCATAGCAGGCGAGAGTTATAGCTGTTTTGTAATGAATACTGTATTCCTGATTGTAGAATCACCATCAGGAACATTTGAGGAATTGCGTATCTTGCTAGGTTTAATCCGACTAGCTTCAATCTGTGAATTCGAGATGGTTTTTCCTCAGCCCAGTACAAATGCTGAATTGCACACAAACAAAAATTAACTGGAGAACGAATTTCAGTGAGTACAATAAAAACAAGGACTCTGATGACCCCAAAAGACGAACGAACCAAGACCGTCACACACCACATCAATCTATTTATTACATTTAAATAAAAAAACAAATGTTTCACTCATCCCGTGATTGTACAGGATCCAACTCTTCACACCTCTTCAATTTTAGCCAATCATGATGATCAAGCTAGCTCTTAATAATATACAACAATAAGGTTGAGCCAATGGTCACAGCGATTGATGACTAATCAAAATTAAAAAATCGTCGTATCAAAGTCTTAAATGATGTTGATCATTTGTTGATCAATGTTGATCCCTAAATAGAATTATTGTAAAATGAAATTGTCGTATCCAAATTATTAGACGACCGTTTTATTTTAGACTGTAAATTTTTATTTAATATTTCATAAAATTAGCAATCAATCTTTGAGACCATCTTAATTGTTGTAATTTCAATCTTTAAAACTATTTCAATTTGCTGTAGCAATTTTCAAACAAAAAAAAAATTAAATTAAAATTGTTGGTTTTCTTTCCGGCTAAATTTATCTGTTTCCAATCAATAAATTGTATTTTTTCCGTATATGTTTAATGATTACAACAATCCATTTATTTTATACAAAATTAATTTTACCGAGTTGTATTAAAATGTATCACCCAATATATGAAAACAAATTGTTTGTTGACAACCGAATATTAGACTACATACTTATTTAGATAAATCAAAAAAATAATAGATAAATAAAAATAATAAATCAAAATGAATCTCGACACTTGTGAAGAAATTTTATCAACAAAAAGTTGAATTATCATAAGTACATGAGTATTCAAGAAAAACTCACTATTTGGTACACTCTTAGAGTATATGTAAATATAAAGAGAATATAACTTTTGAAGACAGACATAACAAATCCTGATCAATGAATATGTCATATTCAATTTCTCTTTTCGCCATTTGCATTTCTGTTTATTTACAACAACAACCTGTTTTATTAAATTATAAATTAAAAACAATTAAATAATTTAAAACGAAACAAAAATTAAAATATATTCTTTTTTGGTTATTCTTTTTTTGAAAAAAATTACGAGAGTAATTTAAATTTATTGTGTTATTTCCAGTGATTTTATAATAGTGAATATTTTATAATGGACAAGCAATATTTTCTAACAACACGAACAAATATTTAAGTTATGTAAATATTTTCAAAGTATGTTATGAAAACTTGCTGGCAAACTCTTTTCGCTATATGGACAAATTAATTTTTAACTCATAAAATAGCAAAAATTATAATATGTTTGGTTATAATAAAATCCAAAACATCAATCTTTGTTCATTTTTTCTATACAGTCGCAGGGAGGGAGAAACTAATATTTTTTTGTGGTAGATGTTTTTCTTATAGATTTAAAAGAGACTCTCAATAATTGTATAATTTTGAATCAAATGAAAAATATACGCACTTCTATGGGAGGATTTACGCACGTCTATGTCTCTGAAACAAACAAACAAAAAAACGATTTGACATAACAGCAGTCACGGTAAATATTAATTGTGGTGGTCGGTTGGGTACACTCGACTAAGTATCATGAATACACATCATAAAAAAACGAGACAGCAAAGAAAAAAACAGAGAACACAGTGTTCAAAATGGAAAGAAAAAGACGATTAATTATTATATCGATAGCGTTGAATCGGTAAAATGCCCTTTCAACGCTGAGGGAATTATCCCAGGGACAACTGCTTTGTAATAGTTTATGCATGATTTTTTCGGTTAATGCCTTTTTTATGACTACAAACGATTATGAAATTTGAACACAATCCATTATGATATCATTCAATGGCTGCAAATTGTAGTATCCAATCACATCGAAAATTGATTTTAAATTATCATATTCACATAAACAGAATCTACATTGACGTTCTAAATTTAAAATATGACCAGGGTTGAAATCTCACAGCTCTAAGATTTCAAGACTTCGGTCTGGGTTAAGAATTTTGATGATATAGTTTTTGGCAAAAAACTTTTATGGGGATATTGTTTTTAGTTTTTGGCCGCGATGTATATCAAACATAAAACTCTTTGTTTAAGTACAAGTATTTTTTTATCTCTGATTAGAAATTTATTACAAAACAAACACGAAATATTAAAACGTTGTCGCGGAATTATAAAAGATCATAAATTAATATAACTTAGTGAAAAGATGATACACCCCGCAAACTACTCAAAAACCTCTCCATTTAGCGTTTCAAAAAAATATTACAAAATCAGAAATTCATATATCTTTCAAAATTCCAAAAATATTCTAAATATTAAAATGAAATCAAAAATTTAAACTTTTTTTCAATGTTCTAAGAACATTCCAAAAATTTTTACAAAATCAAAGATTGAAACTTTTTTGAAAATTCTAAAAACATTGCAAAAATTATAACAAAATCAAAAATTGAAACTTTTTCCAATATTCTTAAAATATTACAAAACTTATAACAAAATCAAAAATACAAATTTTTTTCAAAATTCCAAAAATTATAAAAAAACTTTTTCGAAATTCTAAAAATATGCCGAAAATTCTTACAAAATCAAAAATTGAAACTTTTTTCAAAAATTCTAAAATTATTCCAAAAATTCATAATACAAAAATTCATCCTTTTTTCAAAATTCTAAAATTATTCCAAAAATTAAAACAAAATCAAAAGTACAAACTTTTTTCAAAATTCCAAAAATTATAATAAAATCAAAAATTTAAACTTTTTCAAAATTCTTAAAATATTCCGAAAATTCTTACAAAATCAAAAATTGAAACTTTTTTCAAAAGTTTAAAATTATTGCAAAACTTTCTAATTCACAAATTCAAAAATTCAAACTTTTTCCAAAATTCTAAAAATATTGCAAATATTATAATAAAATCAAAAGTTGAAACTTTTTCAAAATTCTACGCATATTGCAAAAATTATAACAAAATCAAAAATACAAATTTTTTTCATAACTCAAAAAATATTACAAAATCAAAAATTGAAAATTTTTAATTTTTCCAAATTCAAAATTCAAAAATCTTTTTCAAAAGTTCTAAAAATATCCTGATAAATTATAACAAAATCAAAAATACAAACTTTCTTCACAATTCCAAAAGTATTCCCAAAATTATAATAAAATCAAAAATTTAAACTTTTTCAAAACTCTAAAAATATTCCGAAAATTCTTATGAAATAGAATTTTTTTCAAAATTCCAAAAATATTTCAAAAATTATAACAAAATCAAAAATTTCCATGTCCAATTTCATTTTGGTTGAACATGTCATGTCATACAATAATTAATTTCATTTTTTTTTCCAAAAAATTGAGTAAAAAAAATGAAAATCATTCTTTTGACACACTTGACAACATTTTTTGGCAAACTAATAATGCAATAATCTAGTTATTGGTCTCACATACCAATCCCAACCAACAAGATTTCTCCAAATTCAATGTTCCTATTCGTAATCACTTAAAATTAACATTTTTTAAGCAAAATATATGCAAATTATCTTGTTTTGACACTTGACGATTTTTTTGATATATATCTGGGACAGCTATCGAACACATCGTTCTTTCAGCTCTTATCATTGAGTATACCTATTTTTAGAAACAAAAATTTTTGAAATCCCTCCAGCGGTTTTCTAGATTTCGTCGAAAGACCAACATACATTTTTTTTTGCCTTTTTAGAGTCAGAAGGTCCTAAAACGTCGAGAAATGCCAAAAAAAGTGGGGGTAAGAATTTTACTTTGGGATCGAGATTGTCTTCGACAGCTTTTGACTTTTGGCTTCGATAGCTGTCCCAGAAGTATGTCAAAAGAATCGTCAAGTGTCAAAACAAGGAAATTTGCATATATTTTGCTTAAACAATGTTCATTTTAAGTGATTACGAATAGGAACATTGAATTTGGAGAAATCTTGTTGGTTGGGATTGGTATGTGAGACCAAAAACTAGATTATTGCATTATAAGTTTACCAAAAAAATGTTGTCAACTGTGTCAAAAGAATGATTTTCATTTTTTTACTCAATTTTTTGGAAAAAAATGAAATTAATTATTGTATGACATGAAATGTTCATCGAAAATGAAATCGGACACGGAAATTTTTGATTTTGTTATAATTTTTGAAATATTTTTGGAATTTTGAAAAAAATTGTATTTCATAAGAATTTTCGGAATATTTTTAGAGTTTTGAAAAAGTTTAAATTTTTAATTTGTTATAATTTTGGGAATATTTTTGGAATTGTGAAGAAAGTTTGTATTTTTGTAATACTTAGGTCTTTCAGACCGAAGTAATCGATTGTTTTCACCATTCAAAAATATATAAAACTTCAGTTTCACCTTTAATTAAACCACAAAAATATTATTTTCAAAATATTAATAAAATATTAATAATTATATTAGTTTTCTGTTGTTCCCAAAAAGGGAAGAGGGTCCCAAAAAGGACCGAAATATTTAAATAAAAATAAAATTTGTGTTCTAAATCTTGGAATTTTATTTGTGGTTGCACACCACTAATAAGGATCATAGACGGTGATACAATTAATAATTATACAATCTTATTCAATGGTTGATTTTTTCGTTTTTCTTTTAAAATCCATAAATATTATGATTTTATTTTAAAATAAAAAAATATGAGCCTTAATTTTTATATTTTGCAATATAATATCCGATCGAACATTTTTATCCTTTTTTTTATAGCGTAGTTTTCATATCTATCTCTCACATAAAAACGAAATCTTCATTATCAATTATTTCACCATCAATTATTGCTATCAACTTTCGACCACATTGGATCGTTTTGTGCGTTCTTACTATTCCGTACATTTTAGGGCACTTTCTTCCATTCGGATATGATTTAGCTACAGTTTGTCTTGACGGATCAAGCACAGGGTGTATGGATTTTGAAATGTTTTTTGTCAGATACATGGTGTATTTCACTGAACCTTTTTAATTAACTGAGAGTCTTTTTGGCTCTGTTTTGAATTTCCTGTATCTGATGAGCAAATTATTCCTCGAATACAATTTGCGTGCTTTTGTTGTTTTACTGATAAGTTTGTAACGACGGACTATTTTCAATTTTTACTCTAAAATAATATTATTCATATTTAAAGTAATTCGCTTATAATTTATTAATTTATTTCTCTTCAATTGTAATAAGCGTAGGAATATTTATTTGTACTACTGTGCAATTAAACATTTTTTTTGTTGATGGTTTAGTTACGTCACTCAATGTCCTTTAATGTTTTACATAAATGCTTGTTTAATTTATAAAAAGTAGAATTGTTGACTGTATTGGAAAAAATTGCTTATTAGGATACTGGAGAGGGAAACAGGAAACCTAATCTGTGTATATAAGCGATCAAATTATTTTGATTAGCCGATTATGTAAATTTTAATCGAATAAGTACATTGTGTAAATGTTGAGTTATTTAACATTGATTAAATTCTAGAGTGCAAAAATTTATTAATTATTATAAATAAAATACACAAAAGGAATTATTTTTTAAGTTTTTTTTTTTTTTAGTGTTTCAATTTTAGTTGAAGAAATGTTTTTATTTTCATTTGAATGTAGCTTTTAAATTGGTTAATATTCGAAATTAAAGTTATCTATTCGTTTATTGGAAACCGTGAAATTGGTTAAATTAAAGTGCCGACGGAACAAGATGGACCGGATTACGTCTTTTCATTAGAAATAAATCATATATGCATTGAGAATACTGGTAGTTTGTTGATGTTATTAATATGCAAATAAATTTGTTGACCGGTATAATTTGCTGCGAGTGGATAATATGGATACCTTATATAGAGTTAAAAAGAAATGTACGTACTATAATTACAAACTATGTAATGCCGAAAAGTTTGTTCGGGAAAATAGAAATGGAATTATGACATTGGTTGATATTATGGTATCTGGACATCTAGATGAAGATGCTAACCATCTTAATGGATTTCTAGCCTGATCAACATTCAATATTTACTTAATGTAAGCTTGTGCATTTTAATTTATATAATTTGTGTTAATTTATTTTTGGCTTTGTTAAATATTTTCGTCATGTATTCAGTAGGTACCTAGTTTTTTTTAAAAAAATTTTCTCATTTATAAATAAGAGATTTCCAAGTGTAATTCGTTTAAAGTTGATTCAGTTTTCCCGTATTTTTGAATATATATTTCGTTATAAAGTCCAATTTTCTCTACAAGTTGTTGTTCTATTACTTTTGTGTGAATATCATATTTTTATCAAAAATTGTAGAAAACTTTTGTTGTTTAAACTACTCTCATTCTTACCGGTTTTGTTGGTATCATCAGGATTTTGAGGGCGCCGCCATTGTTGATGCATCAAACAGATTATTGCCAGTGCTGATACGTCATAATTAAATAAATAGTTTTCATCGGATTATATTTTTATCATTATATGCCTTGTTAGGCGAGCATTTTCATTATTTATGCCTTGTTGGGCGAATATTATTGATTTGTGCCAGTGCTGATAAATCATAATTAATTAAATAGTTTTTGTCAAATTATGTCATCAACATTTTATGCCTTGAAAGCCAAATATAAGTATTTTCAACAAACCTGTGGCGCTTTCGATTTTTGTTCTTCTCAACAAAAATAGTAAATACAGTCTACTGCCGAGCCGGAGACGTCAACAACTTTAACAACTGCCCCCCTTCGTTTTCCAATTTTGATTTGGATTCTTAGGTACAGCGATTTCCGTTCAGCGCTTGAAATTCACGATCAACAAGATCCACAAGAGAGCCCTATGCTGTGTTTAGGCAATGAGAGAAACTTAAGTGAGCTCGAAATCCAAAGTTTCATGCTAACGACCAATTTCTATTTACCACTAACCTCAGCCCATGTTTCATGTTATAACTTGATTGTGCTTTTCTCATAATCGATTTTGTCAGTATAGTTAACTTTGCCGTAGTAGGTATATAGCTTACTAGTTACTACGACCTATAAAATGAAAAATGAAAAATAAAATGACAATCCTTGGATTGGAAAAAAACAACATAATAACACATTTCAAAAATCATTTGTCAAACACATTTTACCGTCAACCAATTTACAATAATATAATGTGCGAAGTATTTAAATTTTTTAAACTATTTATTGAATATTAAACTATGTACTCAGTATTTATTATCAATGAACTAATATAAATTATTAATATCGTATAGTTTAATCATTTTTTTTAAACCTGCATTTATGAATAATTGTATGTTGTCCACAGTATAAACAATTTTTAAATTTGTATTGCTTTTGGAATATGTATACAATTATTTATCAATATTTTCTTTTATCATATCCCAGTTGAAGTTCGTGATCAATAGTGTGTTTTAATAGCATATATATTATTGTATTTTTGTTGTTGCTGTGTGTTTAACGATATGTAATACGATTGTGGATTAGTTTAAAAAAATGTGTCAACTATGTAGCCCACAGCAAACTTGAATGTTGTTAAGCAATTTTTATTGTGATATGCATATCCGAATCAATTGATATGAGTCTGGCATGGTTACAATAACTTATTACTATATAAAAGCCAGCCGGGCTTGGATGAGCAGTATGTGGTAAAGTATAGCGTTGCCAAACTAATCAGCTTCGAATTTTCACCACGGTCATTCGCAACACCTACATAATTACCATGGCATTCGATGTTTTTAGGTCGTTTATTACGTCTGTCTCCCATTGCAGTCGTGGTCTACCTCGCGGTTGCCTTCTCCCTGGGGTACTAACGTACATTTTTTTATTTATTCGAGACTATGAATCAGCTTGTAAAACATGCCGAAACCAATCAATCCTAGTGGAACGGATACAACCTATTATATCTGGACCCTCAAGAAGGTCTCTGATCTCAAAGTTATATCGCGTTCTATACTCTCCATCGTCTGTCTTAAAAGGACCAAAAATGTAACGTAGGATCTTACGCTCAAATACAGATAAATTTGAATCGTCATTTTGTGTAAGGGTCCATGTTTGTCTAATCAACGTCTTGTATAACTTGAGCTTGGTGTTAGTTGATACATACGGTATTGCATTGTTACCAAATATTTAAAGGATTCAACACCCTCAATTTGTTCATCGCTGCACAAAAAATGTTTCTTCTAAGCCTCTCTTGAAACATTCATATGCTTGGTTTTATCGTATAGTTAATTTGAAGATCAATCTTTCTAGCACCTCTCTCAAACGATTTGAAGGTCTGCCTCATAACAGCTTCACTTCGGCCGAGGATGACAAAATCATCAGCGTAAGCGATCACCTGTACTGAGTTCATTGACAAGATATTGTTGTTAGTCGGTAGTTTCCTTTGACGGCACACATATTCTAAGGCTAAATTAAAGAGTATAGGAGAGACAGCATCACCATATCTTAACCCACAATCGGCTTTAAAAAACTTTGATATTTCGTTCTCTACTCGTACAGAGCATTGCGAGTTCGGTACTTTCATTTTACATAGTGAAACCAGTTTGCCAGGAATTCCTATTGACACCAGAGCAGACCATAGAGACTCTCGTTCGAGAGAGTCATAGACCTGCCTGAAATCATTGAAGAGTTGGTGCATATAGGTATGTTGAACTCTCGCCACTTTTCCAAAACCATCCTTATCGAGAAAAGAGCATCGGCGGTACCTCGGCCTTGCCGGAAGCCACACTGATATTCTCCAAACAGTTGTTCAGCAAAAGGATTGATTTTAGCTAGCAAAATGTATGAAAAGATCTTATATGCTGTACAGAGTAGAGCGATTCCCCTGTAATTTGCACATTGTAAGCGATTACCTTTTTTATTGATTGGTATCATCATAGCTGAGTTCCAGTTCTGTGGCATGGTTTCAGTCCGCCAGATCATTTGAAAAAGTTTCAAACAATCTTAAGGGTAGAGTTTCACCACCATGTACAATCATTTCAGATGTTATATCGTCGATACCAGGTGCTTTATTGCGTTTTAATTTTGACAGCGCCGCTTCGTATTCCTCTTTGGTTGGTTCGTCTACATGTACCTTTGACGCGCGAACAAGCTTCGCCCGTCGTCCGACAGTTGCTGGTCACTTAAGTCTACTTGTTGCTCACCACCTTCGTTTTGAATAGCTGTTGATCTAGTTTGAGGTCTCTTATTTAAGGTTTTAACCTATTTAAAGAAGTTGCGCGATTGATGTTCCTTGTTGAAGCTTTCAATCTCCTCACACTTTCTCTTACACCATTCTCTCTGCGTTCGTCTACATAGTTTTGTAACGGCTTGGCTTTCCAGTTTATAGTTTTCCTTCGTGGACCTGGTGTTGCGTCCTTGTAGACATTTCAGATAGCAATCTCTTTTGTATTGAATAGCATCAAGACATGCTTGATCCACCCATAGCTTCTGTGGGTGATTCTGTGGTCGTCCAAGTATTCCCTCAGCAGTGCTTAAAACAGCATCTTTGAGCAAATACCATGACTTATCGACGTAAGAACCATAAGAACCATAATGAAATCGCGTGTAGGTGTTTGTTTCATAACCTCTTTCAGTGCTATGTAGAAAGTATCCTTCCCGTCGACGGTCTTAGCTTCAGTAGGTGCATGCACGGCAATAAGAGAAATATTTGTGTATGTACCGCGTACCCGTAGGTAGCAGATTCTCTCATTGACCAAGATGAATTTCATCACGGCTTCTTGTATGCGTGCAGCAACGTTCTGTATGCGTATGCTGTATGCGTTCCAAATTCCAAAACCCATATTAGATACCAAAACATAAATTAAGCATGCAAACTGTTGTGATTTTCGAGCAATGTACTTTCTCACACATTTATCTCAAAATTTAAGGTAAAAGCAACAATCTCTTTTTTTTCTCCAAACTTCAAAATAAAATTCTTACCTGTCAGAAATAAAAACCAGTTTCATAATCTATCAATGAATAAAGCATTTTTCTTATTCATAATATAATTAGTAAATACTTTAAAAATAATTGACTGATTAAATAACCTTGCATGTTATTACATTGCAGGTGATTTTCACTATAACTTCAAAATAATTGACTGCATTACCGTCCTGCCAAAACGTATTAAAGTAAAATAATCGTACAATAAATTTTTGTCTAACCATTTCAAAATAACATATTAATAACATATTTAATATCCTTAAATTATACTTAAAAGTGTGACTACCAATTACTAACCCAAACCGACTAACGTTTAAATTCGCTTCTTTTTCATAAAATATAATAGCATTTTTAAGCGTAATTATGGTTAAAAATTTTGTCATCAACAGCATAGAAAGTAAAAACAAAAACCAAATTTATCTAAAATAAAACAACCAACTTTCGTTCTTATATATCAATTTAAAATAATAACAACAAAAAGACCTTCAGCAATCCTTCATCAACGATAACACGTCGCATCAAATTATATCCTCTAATTAGATTGCAGCGATCGATACCTTGCGTCCATTAAAAAGAAACGACCAAAACAATATATGTTTCTATGCAATCTTTGTTTTTTCAAACAAAATAACTCTCGATAAATGTGGTCTGTTTAAAAACCATTCAATTATGATTTATCAAACTTTTTATTTTATATTATTTATCACATAAAGGCGCGTGCGTTGTGTAAATTCGAAATGTCTATGTATTCTCGTTCAAATATTTATATAATATCGATGACCTGTTTAATCGAAAACCAATTGCAGACTATGCTTTAGAATATAATTTAAAAATAAAAAAAATATTCAACAAAACAATTATTAAATATCATACATACATATATGCAAGGTAGCACTGGTAGTTTTCGTTTTAACTCTTTTCAATCCATCCATCAAACGTTCGTGCGTTTTCTACAAAATATTTTTTTTTTATTTATCGTCTACACACTTTTCTATATTATTATTCGATATCTTCATGTTTTTGAAATTTTGTCATCGCCGTTAGGTCTTAGCAAATTTTGCAAATCTTCAAGGACGAATAATCGAAATAATGCACACAAGGTAAAGTGTGGAGAGTAAATTTGTTATCATTATATAGTGAAAAATTGTTAAAAGTTGGAGGCGTTAACTGAATCAAATAAAAACTTGTCTTAGATTTGGAGTAATTGGAGTAATTATAATTGTGTGACCAACTATGACCTAAAACATCATTGTATCACACATATTTGCTTCTAGTTGAATACTCAGTAAGAGCACCCTTCCAAACCTGCCTTGTTTTGGAACTTCAGGATATCGAGGTAGTTCAAATTATGTATTAATATAAGACGTCCCTTTGAGACATCTCCTCACGTAATTTAAATAAAAAAAAATCAGATATCAAAAAATTTAAATATTAGGCTTACATACAAAAAATTATATTAGTTTTCCACAATTTTCCTACTATTATGAAAAGATAAATAGTAAACCAACATGAAAAATGACAAACAAAAAATATGAAATAAATATAATAATTTTTTTGAATTACTAAAATTAATTATTTAAAATGCCCGTTTGTTTTTTGTGAATATTTTCATTAACCTTCACAAAAAAATTCTTTCGCACATAATTTTAGATAATGTAAAATGAAATCAAAATCAATTGACGAAAGTCATATATTATCTCATAAAATTTAAATAAAAACCAGCCGTTTTAGAAAATGGAAAACTACTTTTTCACTCTCCATTTTTATTATTCTTTGTTTATTATTTTTATTATTAACTAAATTTCGGTTCGCTTCAATTTTGTGCACGGGTAGTTAGTAACATGCACAAATGATCGAGTATAAAAGTAAAATTTTCCATCTCTTGTTTCTTCATTTATTATCCCTTCAAGTCAACCCAGTTCCAAACATCATCTCAGTAAACCATTAGGTTTACCTCAGTAAACCTCAGTAAACCTCTACAACTACAGCCAATAATTCTACAATCCATAAACTTGAACAACCGTATTATATCTACATGTAATATTATGACTACGATTTACCAAAACTGTTATTATTTATGTAGATAGAAACATGTATTATTAATTTTAACTGAGAAAATGTTTTATGTTTGTTGAAATTTATTTTAATTTGAAGGCCGGAACCGAAAAAAATTAGCAATTTATTAGAGAATTTCTTTATATCTAAATATTCTTGTTTTACAGTAAAACTCGAAATAGGAGGTCTTACATGAGTTTCGGCTAGGAAGACACTGAGGTATGTGACCATTGGTTAAGCGTTTTTGGTTTTGGTGCAAATTTTTCTACAGCTACATCTACCTTGTTTATTGCATAATCCATTCAACGCTTTACTTTTACTGCTTCATTGCTGAACACCGGTCAGTAATTCTATCCGGGCTTGAATCAACGAGTCTTCATGTGTTTTTCGACACAAGTTCATACTATCTATAATAACTCTCAAATATTTTATCTTTTAATTGCTGAGCCCGTCTTGATGATATAACACCTATTAAGCTTTCCTTTCTTGGCAAATGGGGTATTCGTGATTTTGCGCGGATTGAGTTCCGCAAAAGGCAAAATATCTGAAACTTTGGATACCCTCTGTTAAAACCTATCTGGCTTTTAGTTCCCGGCCTTAGTTATATTATACGGTACTAAGGCTTTCCATAATTTTCATTTTTTTTAAGAAGTTTTGAAAAGTTCCACTTCTCTAGTTCTCGGTAGCGTCATGCGAGATGTTGTCAAAGACTTCTTCAGTGCGTAGAAAGAGAAAGTCAACAGCTTGCTTCTTGTCTACTGTATTCATTAATTCTGTAGCCCACTTGTATAGCATGGTTTCCTTTGATCAACCCGAACAAGTGCTTAGTATGTCTGCAATGCGATCTCACCAGAATGCTAGTGGGTATGTGGTTGTTTCATATTTCACATGGCTTTTAACAGACACAATGTTAAACTGGTTTGTCTGATGGGATGATTTAGGCTAAGTCCACTTATGGACAAATATCACGTGCTGTTCGTTGAAAATGCCCAGAAGAAGTAAAATCTGTCGCATGTCTCCTCTTATGCTAGTGCTTTTTGCAGTTCACAACGTCACTAGCAGCTGGCGTCAAAAATCTCAGTCCGCCCAATTTTCTTGTTGTGTGTGGTTTACACCCATGTGATTGGTTCATTTCCTTCAAAATCTGACGTACTTCTGTTCTTTAGTTTGGCAAAACCTTGCTCCACCAAAACGCGTCATTATGTTCGTTTACAGAAGCAGTTGTGGATCTAGATTCGTATGCTTTGGTAATTGTGATGTTTATCGCCGCTATAGCTTGGATCAGCATCGTATAGCGATAAACTGTCCGTCTGTGTTCCCAACTTTGAACCTGCTGCAGTTTTCTTTTAATAAACATCCTTGTTTTTGACTGTTTTGCTCCATGCTTTATTGTAAGTTTTTGCTTTATACCAGATCAAAAGAGGCAACTTCTTCCTGTTTCAGTATTCCACGTTTCTGTTTCTCATCCTCTTTGAAGTAAACTGATGCCACCACTATTTGGTGGCGAAGGTTTTCGAATTTGGTAATATTTGCAATGACCATCAAAAGCCTGCTAAAAAAATCTAATAAACTATTGTTTTTACTTATTATAATACATTCTCTTCCCGGCTTGTTCTGCATTCTCTATCCTACTTATTATAATATGTTCTCTACCCTGCCCAGCATTCTCTGCCAGTGTGTCTGTGGTGTAATCCCAAACACTATCCATTCCCTAATGTACATTCCTGCGTGTTTTGGCGTTAGCAGCGTGAGAGATTTTTCATTGGTTCTACTAATCCTCAGAAAAAAGACCTTGTAACCTTGTGAGTGATCGAGATATCATCTTCACCTTTAATTCTCGTTTCAAGTGCCAGATTAATGCGTGCTTATGTTCACACTCTATTGCAAATAATAAAAGTTTAGAGTAACCCAATCTCATCAGCTAAGCCTTTCGCCAGATGGTACACCCGTTAAGTGGATTATCTTCTATCCGAACATAAGTTGTTTCCGTTTTTTCTGATTGTTGGCTATTCTGGTCTACTTTGCTGCATTGTCGTGGTTTTTATCGTGAAATCTTTCATCTGATGCATGCTAAATATTCTTGGTCATTCCATTTCCATTTCCGAGTTTGCTTTTACAAGTCCGCCAGAGCCTTGAGTTTTTTTTAATAAGTCCTCGCTTCAGTCCCCATCTGCCTTTTTTGTCCTTCCTTGTGTCATGGTTTTAATCACCCGAATTTGTAATAAACAAAGTGGATTCCTGATAGTGGCATCCCCATCATGAGCATTATAGGAATTGCGTATCTGCAGATTTAAATTTTCCTACTGGCTGCAGACTGAGTTCGATTGTGCCTTTCCTCAGCCCCATACAAATGCTGGATTTATTTATTTATGTTTTCTTTTCAAAACTAACAAACAGATGTAAAACATCCAATAATATTTTAGCAAAACACATCTAAATTTTAATTTAGTATTTTCTTTTCTTTTCTTCCATTCCTTTTTTTATTCGGTTGGTGAGTGTCCACAACTCCACATAGCTTCAAAATTCTTAGCTTTATGTCCTGGCATCATAATCTACTATTATAATAATTAAATTCAAATTTGTATAAGCTTAATTTTCTTTTCGAATAAAACTATTACAACCAACATACGAATACGCTGGATGAGAACCCACTCCAAATTTAACTACTGATCGGACAACAGTCATCCAAATTTTCTTTTTCATCAAACAATCGAAATTCTATTTTTCCTTGTTTATATAATTGGAAAAATTACAATTTGCTGTAGTTGTTTGTCCGTCTTCACTAACTCAATTGCCACACATTTTATATCAAAATTGTTAGACTTATATACCCGTACAAGTAAATATAAAAAATTTAATGAAAACGCAAGGGAAAAAAATTGGACAAAAAACCCACTGAAACAATTGTTCAATAGCTCGAAGGCTCGAGAGAACGATAAGAAGTAAAATACCTTTTCAACGCTGACGAAATTATTTCAGGGTCAACTGCTTCGTAACAAATTGTGTTGTTTTCCAATCGACAGTCTATTTTATCATTTCCATCTTCAATATGTATATTATAACAACCTTAATAAACTTTTAAGCCCTTTTGATCGTAGAATGTACAACTTTCTATCAATGAACAGAAATTTACCTCGAGCATATGACTTATGAGAAAAATCTATATACAATTGTTGTAATTGTTATGAGTTGTGCATTGCAATGAGTTAAAAACAAAATCTGGGGATAAGGAAGCTAATTCATCAGACTCTGGTTTTGTATTCATGCTCTGTAAAAAATCACATCTGATTTTATTTCCTATGAAAATACCACGAGCAACCTACCTAGGTGCCACATGGCTCGGGCCACACTACAATGGAATTCTTCGAATAATTGTTTAGCAAAAGGATTGATTTTCGTTCGACTAGTACAATTGATAATTTCAGGTCTTAGGTGTATGCTGTAGAGAAGAAACGATCCCTCTTGAGTTTGTGCATAGAAGGCGATTATACCTTAATGTTCCAACACGAATGTATTCCAATCTCATGGCATGTTTCCCTGTGCTAATTGTCCGAAATCAGTTTTATTTATAAATTGTTTTAGTAGGAATTACAATATGTGTCACAACTATGCGATCTAACGTATTGATGGACGCAAATCTATGTTTTTTTGGTTTTTTTTATAACTTTTTTAAAAGAAGGGATAACTAAACAATATATCCTATCACGTATAAAATATAACATAGGTCAATATTTATTTCATGGTATATGATAGAGATAATAAAAATAAAATAAAAGGCCAACAGCAAGTTTGTAATAAAAATTTGCTGGAACAAAACTAAAATAGGGTTGCAAATAATCCAGCTAATGGCATATTCATTGATCATGTCATGGGAAGCACAGTCTTCCTCAATAATTAAAGCAGATATAGTTATAAGAATGCTCGATTCTACGAGCAAGCAATAACGTGATATAATCAAGAAATATTTCAAAACTAAGTTTGAGGGTGCTACCGTTGGCTGAATACAGTTCATCCGACATCACCACTAAGATATCACCTTGGTTAGTGATATCTCACTTCTAGTTGTCTGTGATATCTCACGTTATCTCGTATAACAATAGCTGGACTGGAGTACTAGAGGTTGTCATACGCGTAGATAAAAAAATTACAAATAAACAAACACTGATCCCTTCATGCGGACAATCTTGAGGATAGAGTCTTACCACCGCGTGCAAACTTTTTACATGTTATATCGTGTTTATGGCGCTTTGTTGCACCAGGTGCTTTGTTACTTTAAATTTGAGATATAGCTGCGTCGTATTTCTCATTCGTTGGTTTCACTATAATTCCTTCGGTGCGGGATTAAACTTTGCTCTTTCCTGAATTATTCTTGACCATTTATGTTAAACAAATTTTAAGAATATGTGACCCATGTAATCACGTACATTTTTGAGGGCTACTTCTAGCAAACCATCTTTATTTACTATTCTCACTTCTTTAGATCTTTAATCTGTTGAGAAAACTGTTTCGATTGATTTTCCATGTTGTTTATAGCTTTTAATCAATTTTAATGTTCTTTTCAAACATTCCCTCTTCGTTCGGTTTAAATTTTTTTAAATGATTTGTTTTGACAACCCGAGTCGAACTTTAACTACGATTTAAGTAGTCGACATTCTCAAATGAACCTATTTTAGTCCTTTTCGTCCTTTATTGCCTGTAAATAAGAGCTTTTTATTCTCGATAAACTTATTAACTCCTACAAATTCTAAAAACATACTATTTAACATCTAATTAGAATCTCAAAAAACTATTTACAGTCTACTTATTCTTATGTCGTGCTATTTTGAAAAAAAAAAAAAAAATAGATCTGAAATCAAAAAAATTAGCTGTCAGATCAAATTAGCTGTCAGTTTGTGTTCTTTGGCAAAAAAAGATTGATTTTTATTTTGATCTAGATCAAGTTTTAAAAATCTAGATTTTTTGGTAGATTTTACAAATACATTGAAATATTATTTTTAATTGTCAAATTTATGTAAAAAAAACCGCCATTTTAATTATTATTATTATTTTGTTCAAAAATAATTTATTATTATTTAATTTTCTAATTAATAATAAAGTTATTACAAATAAAATGATAAAACGTAAAATCTATCATTTTCAAATGTAAACATAACCAAACATATCAAGTGACAGAACAAAAAGTCAAAACAATTTACTACAACATTTACAAAAGTAGATTGATTTATTTTATGCTGTTCGTTGGCAAGTAAATAAATCAATCTTTTTTCCATCAAGCCAAAGAACGCGACATTAAAATATTACTTTACACCTAAATAAGCCTGTTTTTCAACACCTTACTAAGTACTTTTCATATCCTAAGAACTTAAAAAGCCCTATCAATTCTATCAATGTACAAAATTACATCTTATTTGAATCTTCAAAAACTATTTACGATTCCGATCTTATTTCACATCAAACCCGACAAACATTTTTATACATGAAGATAGCGCTCGTATATTTAAGTTCTAAATTGGACATGTATGAGTGTGATTTTGTTTGTAAAGGATGCGTCCATTTTTTCGCCATTTTTTTAATTATACAATTTAAAAGACCAAAATTCAGAAATCAAAAAATTTAAATATTTGAATTATGTGTAGAAAATAATACTAATTTTCCATAAATTTCTCAGTATTATGAAAAATTAAATCAAAATATCGATAAAACGATATGAAACAAGACAAATAAAAAATATTAAAATAATATTATATTTTTTTTAAATCACTAAAATTAATTATTAAGAGGGCCTAATTGTTTAGCGAGATTATTTATATTAGATTAACTGAAAAATTTCTTTCGCACATAATTTTATATAACATTAAAATATTAAATTCAATTAAATACATATAAATTATTTCCTAAAATGTTAAATAAAACCAACCATGTTAAAATATATAAAAATACATTTTACTTTTCTATATTCTTATATTTCTTGTTCTTTCTTGTTCTTTCTTTTCTTTTGTTTATTTTTATTATCGCATCAAACAATTTTGTTTTCTTTTTGTTTTTTAATATTACGGAAAAGACCGAAAGAAATTTTTTTAACGTCTATTTAACACCTTAAATGGGATTTTTTCCGGTAAGTAGCCCTTGTAGGAGCTATGTAGATGTTATTTTTGTATTGAAAATAAGTGATACTTAAATACTCTAAATTCTAAATAGTAGAATTTGTAGGTTTTAAAGAGTAGTTAAATTTCGACTCGGGAATTTACAGATTTTTTCTGTGGACCTAATGTTACGTGTTGATTCATTGATGCTTCTATATAATGCTTATCCGAGGGTTCTTATATCTAGTATACCGTATAGTTAAAGAGATACTAACATTTTTAAAAATTATTTAGAAACAGTAGTGGGATTAAAATTTTATTTTTGGTTTTGGAGTGCGGTAAAATCACTATAGTATAACAAATTGGTTTTTGTATATAGTTGCAAGGGTCCTTTTTGATTTTACATTAAAAAGCTATTTTTCAAAATTCAAAACAAATATATTTTTATTTCATATTAAATATGTATTTTAATCTAACTTCTAAAAAACAATTTTAATTTTATTATTTCCCTTACTCGTGTTTCAATCTTTCGATCATCCTCAGAGAGAAAATATTTACAACCAGTTGTTAAAATTAAAATTATTTTTTATTTATTAGAAGTTAGATTAAAATATATATTTAATATAAAATAAAAATATATTTGTTTTGAATTTTGAGAACAGTTTTTTAATGTAAAATCAAAAAGGACCTTTGGAACTATATACAAAAACCAATTTTTTATACTAGTAGTGGGATTGTTTATACCTAGTTGAGATTTCCTGTTAACTTTAATCTTGAAATATTTAAAGTCAACGTCCACAAATTCCTCTGAGAAAAGTGTTCAAAATTCTTAACTCCCAGTTAGAGATGCTTTTTGATTATTTGTTATTATGAGCACTAAACTTAACCTTGTATATAAAAAAACGATAAAAGAGTCAAAAACGTGCGTTTGATTTGACTGAAACAACTGAAAAAACAACAACAATCGCATTCAATTTTTCAGTTGTATCAGTTGCTTCAGTCAAATCGAACACGCCTATTATATAAACTGAAAATCGTTATCAATATTTCAACCAAATTTCAACCATTGTCATCGGTCACATATTTATTCGCCACACTTTAAAAAGTTTTAAAAATTGTTATCTTCTAAAACAAGCAAAATCACAAAAAAAATTATTCGCTACCGTCGTCATACATACATTTTTTGTGTAATTTTTTGATTGTTGATTATTTTGAGTTCGCTTTGTAGCTTCAATCTTAATAAATAAGTCATATTATTTCGATGATTATTGATCGTGTTTATTATGAATTTATAATGATACAACCGAAAGTGAATTTGAAGTTTTTATATCTCCTTTTGGGTTTGTTGGAAATTTTTTTAAAATTATTTCCAAAGAGACGGACGACAGAGAACACAGACTTCTTGTTGCCAAAATTTTTCTTTTATCTTGTCAGCTGTCCATAATTGTTTGTCAGAAAAAAAAACGTTTTATAAAAAATGCAATTGAAAGTGAATGTGTTCATAATTATCATCATCAGTTTTTCGTCTACCTTTTATATGAGATATGTCGTATAAAAATATGACTCAAAGCAACTCATGTTTGGAATTTTTGTTTTATTAATTTTTAATTCAAATAGGGATTAAGATTTTCGATACTGAAACAACCAATATTTTGTTTTATTTACAGGTCAAGCTGGCGTTAATCAATTGGGTGGAGTATTTGTTAATGGAAGACCATTACCGGATTGTGTACGACGGCGAATTGTAGAATTAGCTTTAATGGGAGTTCGACCATGTGATATATCTAGGCAGTTATTAGTTTCGCATGGTAAGATTAATTTTTTTTTTATTTTATTTCAATATTAGTAATTTTCTTAACCTGTTTAAAGGATGCGTATCAAAAATTTTAACAAGGTTTTATGAAACTGGTTCTATTCGACCGGGCTCAATTGGCGGAAGCAAGACAAAGGTGAGCACAACTGTGAGTTGATTGATTTTTTTTATTCTTACATTATTTTCTTGGTTAAATAAATTATTAAATTAAATAATCATATACAGATAGGAAATATTAACTTAAAAATCATTTTCATTTTTTTATGAAAAATTTAGGATTGTAGTATTGAGTTCCATTGCAGTCGTCTAGTAGTCTACCCCTTTCAAGGGGTCTTTCAAGAAGGTTTCTGATTTCAAAATATTAATGTTTGTTGAAGAAAGTGTAGTATAATAGGAATTACAATATGTGTTATAGCAACAAAATGCCTTATGAAATAAATGCTGATGTATGATTCTTTTTAATGTTTGTGGATTAAAATCACTCGTGCCTATTTAGATCAAAAATTTATACGCAATTTAGACAATGAAGTCACCCTGAATTCAGTCTGTATCCGACGGACGAACGAGAAAAATGAGTAGGATACTGGATAATATATTTGAGACATGGTGAGATTTTTCCTTCCAATATGGGATGAATTTCGTTACGGTTTCTTGTTACCATGCGCTAACCACTATAGTATAAATAATAAATAGTATATATCCAAATCTTGTTTTCCGAGTAATTACTGTCTAATTTCTTGCAGAATTTCTTGTTTCTAGACTCTTGAAAGCATCAGGACACTCAGGGTGCGAATGAAGAATGAACGATTAGCAGTTACATAAAAAAATTTGCACAGCAAAATATCTGTTAAAATTACGTCAGGCTCACCATTTCTGTAGTAGATCAAGTTGCAGTTAATGCTAAAAGCTAATATTTTTTTCTAATTTTTAAAATATGTGGTCCGCTATTTTTTTAAAATATAACGAAATGTTGACATCTAATTCGATTGTTATGTCTTCATAGTTTATTTATGCAGATAGACAACAAAGTTGATTGCGACTGTGACAGGGAACATTTGGTATGCACAAAAGAAGCTATAGTGATTTTTTAAAGGGTCACTAGAAGGTGATTAAAACCGAACCGAAAATTAATTCAGTCCTGATTTATGTCTATAGTCAAGACTCTCATAGGCTAGTTTTGATTAGAATGATCAATCTGGTCTGAAACAATATCTGTCAAAAATTGCATATTGAATGAAAGCTTTTGCTATTTACAATTTAATTTACTAATAATCTAATATTATTATATCACTATACCCTTCCAAAAACTATTTAGATTTTAGAGCTTCTTAACAAGCGATGTCGAACTTGATGTTCGATTTTGAGCTGAAATCGTTGATCACACAGAAAATGTTTGTTTGACTGCCGACTTGAAAATTCAATCCTTATTTTCCATTCAATCCATTTTTGTTTTAGGATAATACAATTCGTATAAAATCTTCAAGACAGTTGAAGTATTTACCGAACAAACCGAGAAGTATATCAGGTATCTAAGCTATTTTTTTCAAACCTCCAGTCTCCCAAGCATATTAAATTTCATTTATAAACGAGATTCAACGATTAGGAAACAATACACTACCCGTCGGGGTACACCACCACCGATATTTATAAATTTCCTATTGCATTTACACAAATAAAGGAATGTGAAGATTTTTCTTTACCATTTGCATGATATACCAATAGGCTATATGATCTAACTTAAGATTAGTTGGTTTATAAATCGAAAAAACTCTATTCAAGAGATGAAAAGACAGGTTGTTAGGCCTAAGATCTTTAAAACTGCAATCACGGTATTTTCCCAACTCAAGAGTTACACTAAACTAACAATTTTTTGTACAATAATTTGGTTAATTTTATTGAAAAACGTCAAGATCAGAGGCTTATCGAAGTGGTCAGATTCTTCGCAACTCTTATTTAATTAATCCTACCTCTAGTTATCTAATCCATTCCTAGAAACGAAAACTAAATTGCCTTTGTATGCTCTAGAACCTTTAGAGAAATCCGGTCTTTCATACTTACTATAATTGGTTATAAATGGTTTCGTAATCCCCAACAGCTCCTGTTTTTCTGAGCTATGAAAAGGTTTCTCCATTTCGGTCGAGTTCTTTATTTTCGATTATTATAGTGGATTAGAGGTGATGTACCCTTAGGTTCATTATTTCCTTTTTTTATTCAAGTAAATTCATATAAAGTGTTAGATAATTTATCTCCCAACTCCAGCATTTAACTCCGGTTTAGAAGACTTTGTCCACTTGGATTTTTTAATGTTTCTGTAAAGCTTTAGATTTCGAATGATAAGCTTGGGCTTAGACAATGATAAACAGAAAGAAGTGTTCTTCACTTCGACACTTTTTACATTAGTTATCAAGTTTAAAAACGTGACACATATATTTTTTACAAAACTATGACGTTTGCATTTCATCCGTTGGTGTTGATGCTTCCTCAGATAGTGTAATGTGAATTTTCAACCAACCTCCTTCTAACCATTCGTACAATCCTTCCACCATTAGAAAATTTAATCATGTGCAGCTTCGAAGCTTAAAACCCATTGCATTTAAGCCGATACAGTATTTAAACCGATAAGAGCCAAATGTTTTGGTTGGTTGACTTCCAAGTTTACCTTGATTTGCATGAACAAAACCGATAAAATCGCTCTTTATATTAATAAACAAAGATTATTGAACTGCTTTCGTTGACGTGATAGACGATTTCATTGGCTCATAGAACAATGGCTATCGCACAGATTATGCAACATTTAAAAATTTCACTTAAAATTATTTCTATCCCCAAACAACTTATACTTTAAAAATGAGTTGATTGTTTCGAAATGGATATAAATAATTTCACCCACTCTCACCTCAGCTTTGTAAATTATCTCACATAAATATCATATATCTACCAATTCATTATTTTGTTGGCCATAAACAACTTAATATCTATTAAATCAACAACAACTATTAGGGGAAGAATATCGTGTAAAAAATTATTTGTCGTTAGTTGTGACAAATAGAATTAACCCAAAACAAAACGAAACATAAAAAACCATTATCACAATCATTATCAATTCTTTCTGCTGTTGGTAATTTTATAATTGTTTGAGTAAATAATAATACTAAAAACTATTTATTTTAATCCATAAAACTCTTTGCGAGCTTAGCGAACATTTTATTATAGTTTATCAATAAAACTTAAACCTAAGAATAATTAAAATTTATTGTTCGTAAATTAATTGCCGTTCATAGTTCCTACCAGTTTTATAAGGTTGAACATGAAAACTTAATTAACATAATTTATTTCTTTTCTATTCATCGTTACTTATGTTTATTGAATTAAAATTTACTTTCGTCGGTTTCCAGTATTTAGGGTTATGAACCATATGATTTTTTGTTCTCAAAGTTAGACTTACTTTGAAATTTGCATTGCGTCACGTCACATTACTTAAAGATAACAGTAAGACGATTACAACTTTTATGCACGATCTTATATGTGTAATACCGCTTTTAGAAGTAGGGTAGCCAATCGATGACTATATATTAGTGTGGTTTTCGTCCCAAACGTTCAACCACAGTTCAATGGATAATTCTAAAAAAAATTGGAAGTACATCATCATTACCAGGATTATAGATTACGTTGATTTCAAGCAAGGATAAGATAGGATCACAACCTTGGTACGCGTTCAAATGCTTTGATATTCTAGAGAAACTTGTTTTTCTGTATTACCTCATAACAATTGGGCTCAAATTATAAAATAGCACTCGATTGGCTAGCATTTCACTCTTTTGAGATAACATCTGATGTTTGACAAGGTGATGTACCCCCAGCTGTATTATTTAATTTAGCACTTGGCTCAGATTAAAATCTGGTACGACTTTCCCATCGGATCAGGCTGTCTGAACAGGTCCTGATCAGTAATGTAATGCCTTAAACTACCCAAACCAGATTAGCCCTACTAGAATCGGACCATGACAGGATTATTTTAAATAAGGAATTTACATACATTACAAAATGTCGAATGTTTGTAAATGTTTTAAAAAAATATTCTAATATTTACCTATATGTAGTCATAACATAACGCAAGTAATCAAGTAAAGTATATTTAATTTAATTCAATAAAATAGATTAAATTAAATAGAACAATAAATTAAATTAAATAAAACATTAAATTAAATTAAATAAAACATTAAATTAAATTAAATAAATTAAATTAAATAAATTAAATTAAATTAAACATTAAATTATATTAATGTATTGTTATACATTAAATTAAATAAAACATTAAATAAAACAATAAATTAAATAAAACATTACATTAAATTAAATAAAACGTTAAATTAAATTCAATAAAACAATAAGTTAAACTAAATAAACCATTAAATTAAATAAAATAAAAGATCAAATTAAATTAAATAAAATATTAATTTAAATTAAATAAAACAATAAATAAAAATAAATAAAACATTAAATTAAATTAAATAAAACATTAAATTAAATCGAATAAAACAATAAATTAAATTAAATTAAACATTAAATTATATTAAATAAAACATAAAATTATATTAAATAAAACAATAAATTAAATTAAATAAAACATTCAATTGAATTAAATAAAACAATAAATTAAATAAAATAAAATAATAAATTAAATTAAATAAAACAATAAATTAAATAAAATAGCACATTAAATTAAATTTAATAAAGCAATATATTAAATTAAATAAAAGAATAAATAAAAATTAATAAAACATTAAATTAATTTAAATAAAACATTAAATTAAATTTAATTAAATAAAACAATAAATTGAATTAAATAAAACATTAAATTATATTAAATAAATAAAACAATAAATTAACAATAAATAAAACAAAAAATTAAATTCAATAAAACAATAAATTAAATTAAGTAAAACAATAAATTAAATTCAATAAAACAATAAATTAAATTCAATAAAACAATAAATAAAATTCAATAAAACATCAATTTAAATTAAATAAAACAATAAATATGTACAATTAGAATTATTTTAAAGTTTAGTGATGATTCGAGAAGATTGGAGGCAGTTTGCCTGATTTGTTAATTGAAATGATCATTAGAGGCCATATAATGTAAACTAAGAAGCAAATCTACATATATGGTCCTTAAGAGCCGATATCCTTATATTTCCTAGCACTGTTGCATCATAATAAACCAAATCTCGTAAGAACCTAGGAATTTTTGTGGCCCAAAGAGGTAATAATCCAAGAGCTGATAGCTTGAGTGATGAAACTCTTTTTGCCCTGATTCAGTCCATCCGTTTTGGTTTTTGCGTGTTTTTCGTGGTTGCCTTTTGAGGACTCTCTTCAAATACGCAGCCAATAAAATTGTATTGAGGGTCTGCTGCATCTTCCTTAAAAAATGTGTGATTGTCTTTGTATAACCTTAGATTATCTAGTTTCACTAAGATATCCGTTTTCAAGGCCTCCATTATTACAGCACATTCTGGGACTGTCTCAGTCAAGTCACAGTACTTGGCGTATTCTTTGATTTAAGAATAACTCTTTTAAATGGTTTCGTGAACCTTTGTCTTAGTTTGTCAAGGGTTTTGTTGCACCAGACTGCTTTCTGTGAACACCATGACTTCGATTTGGAGCATGAACCCTCAAAAACCCAAACTAAGAGATCGGTTAGCTCTGGTCAACAGTCAGATGTATAGCACAGACCTTTAAAATGATTCTATTCAACTGTTTCTCCTCTACAAAACCCTTAAAGTACACCCAATCGTTCTGTCATGGCTGAGAAGGGATCCGCCCCAGGGATACCTTTTACTAGAAAATCAATATATCTATAATCGCACTTAGACATTTCCGTAGACAATCTGTAGTGTCTAATGTATTCTAGAAGGGTTATGGAACATAATAACTATGTTCCATAACCCTTCTAGAATATATCAGACACAATGGTTTTTTGTCGCTGGGAGTTGGCAAAAGTGTGCCCTCCTCTGGAATTAAATATATCCAGATTAGTAGTTTCGAAGCATTTTAAAAGAGACCGACCTCTGCTGTTGGTATTGATACTTCCCCAGCCCATATGATGTGAATTGACGCCCTAGCTGACTATTATAGGTTTTTATACTTGACATTATCAACGGAAGATTAATTGGCGGGAGATCGGAATATAAACAGATAGAATAACTATTCACCTTTTTCCGTAGCTCCTCAGTAACTGGGCAATCCTATACTGTTAAATCGCCTGAGAATAACTGAGCCATAAGATACATATCATGACTGTTATGTGATGCTATTATGTAGGGCTCCTGATTTATTGATATTTTTGTATTCATCTTTTTAGCAAGTGAAGCCATGAGATTATATGACCCACTTATACTTATACTATGTTGAAAATTAATTTGTCGAAACTGAAGCTCCCCCAGCTCCATCATAATGTCATGTTACTAACACCTTCACACCCGATCCAATAAACTTAAGTTTATATTTGTAATTAGATTCAATTGTTCTTATACCCTTTAACCAGCTGTTTCTTAAACTTTTATGATTTCTATAAAAAGTCAGGAGAAAAATTTAATTTTATCCAGGACTTCTCATCCTTATAATTTCCTTGATACATATAAAAGTTATTTACGTACCAAGATTGTTATAAGGATTTTAACGGCCCGAAGGCGATATGACCAGCCCGAGGGCCTCTGGCCCGAGGGATTCATATCGCCTGAAGGCCGTTAAAATCTGATAACGACAGTGGTGCGTAACACGATTTATTTTTCATTAAATGTATTAATAATAAATTATAGTAATTAATAATTTTAGAAAAAAAGTTTCATTCTTGTTTCCCTTCAAATAGGTTGCTATGAAAAAATATTTTGATTTCTCTCTAAATGTACATATTTAGTTATAAGAAGTTGCTAAGTATTCTTTGAATTTTCGAACAGCTTTAATCGTTTTAATAAAACAATTTGTTTTAATAAAACTAAAATTGGTTCCTGTCATATAATATTAAAAAAAATGTACGAAAACTTAAGAAAATATGGATTTACCAGATCTTGTCTCAAAAAATGCAGCTAAGGCCATTGCCAACTTGCTGCCAATCAAATCCAAGGCTCGTTACGACCAGGAATACAGCCTATTTATAGAATGGAAGACCCGGAATAATATTGCAGCTATAGATGAGATCGTCATGTTGGCGTACTTCCAAGAATTGGTATGTTCTTTAAAGTCGTTATATATTGCACTGTAAGCCGTATTTATATTCCTTTTTATATTTTTAGTCTGAAAAGTTTGCCCCTAATTCACTCTGGACAAAATACTTGATGCTGAAAACCACTTTATTACTTAATACCAATGTCGATCTTACAAAATTCAGCCGCCTCATTGCCTTTCTCAAAACGAAGTCAAAAAATTACGTAACCAAAAACTCCAAAGTGTTAGAGCTAATTTTAAATAAAATAATTTATAATAATTTATTGTAATAGTTATTTTGGTGTCCCTTCAAATACGTTGCAACGAAAATGTTTACATAGCAACGGACCGTTATGAGGGCCGTTATGGCTAAATAACAACCGGCATTTATGATGTGATATGACGTTCATAACATTATTCAAATCGAAGCTGGTTATGAAAAATAACATTCTAATGAAAAATAAATATCTATAACATTTTCCGTTATTTCAATTGTTTTGTTTTTCTATGCTGTCTATGATGCATTTCAATATGGTGATAACAACTTTAGCAGGTAAACTAGAAATTATTCGAAATATTTCGCCGAAATATTGTCGTGGGTAAGACAGTATCTTGTAGTATTCGCATAGGATGATGGCAATTCTTCCCTGGGATGATTCCCTCCACTCGCTTCGCTCGCTCCGTGAAACTTCATCCTCGTGGAAGAATTGCCATCATTCTAAACTCATACAAGAATCTACTATTATCAAGTTGTAACAAGTTGTAAAATAATTTTTTTGTAGACTTTTATGTTAACAGCCGGTTCAAGTAAGGGCAAATGACCATCCATGTTGTGCAGTTAAATAGTTATTCCAAAAAGCTGGAATAACTATTAAACATACACTTGGCATTATAAAACCTTTCTACATTAATTGACATATTGGTAAGATTTTTTTCCGATTCCTTTTTTTGTTTGCAAACAACAAATGACACCAAGTTAATAATAAAATTAAACCAAACAAATTATTGTTAATATCTCACAACTACATTTTTTCGATTAATTTAATTTAATTGTCATATTTTGTAACATAATTAATTAGAATTTATTTTATGAAATCACGATTAAATTTTCGATTTTATATTATCAATTGATTGATTAACTATTATTTCCAATCATGTTCTAGTATTGTTTGCTCTACCGAAGTAGTCATATTTGATTATAGTATTCAGTGATAAAACACAGAATAACAACTCTAATGATTTTTTTATCTCATATATTTGTGTTAATTTTTTTTTTTTGATTAATCAGATATTTGACATACGTGAGAACAAAACAAAATGTTTTATGTTAATGAATTGGTTTGAAGTTAATTGAATTTATTTATCATATTGTCATTTTACCAACTAAATGGTTTTATAGTCGGAGTTCAACTCTTCCTGTCTATATTCAGCTTGATGAAGTTCAATAAGTTTAGCGTGAAGGCTGAGTCAAAATATTTCTTGATTTGTGTTCTTTCAGATGATGATGATATTCTTACATGCTTCATATTAAAACTATTAAAATATTAAAAATTCTACCTTTCAAATTTCTTTGAATTTTAAATCAATCGTCTACTTCAATTACCAATTCAACATGAGTTAAGCTATTATTTATTCATAGTCTGTTGCTAACTAACCATTGGGCATAAAAACAAATTTTAACGTAGAGTACGTTTAAAAATATTTGCATATTCATCCAATTAAATTTTTTCACTTTTACTATCCATCGTTTATTATTACAGAAATAAAAATAAATCAACTAATTTTAATTTTCCAAATTAAGTTTGTTATATTCTATATATTAAAACAAATTGATAAATCAGTGAATATAGCCCAACTATTAAACGCAATTTGAAAAATATCATGCATGCAATTTAATGATATGTTATAGAAAAAAAACACAGAAGAAACAACAAAATACCAAACTAAAAATTCTAACAAAAATTATTTTGATAAGCGTATAATTTTCGCAAATATTCGACATAGCTATTACAAAATCGGCATAATTATTTTTCTGATATGATTATTTTTCATCATATATTTTTTTATCAATGTAATTATGTTAAATGCTACATACACATCATTGTGTTTAGTTGTTGCCTGCCCCCAACTTACAAAAATTGTAAAACCGAAACTAAAGTCTACTCTTGTAAATCAAGAAACAACAATCTATATTGATTCCCTTCATTTGATTAAAACTCTGTCAACCATGTATTCATTAAATTTTAATTTATTCACGCAATCATAAATTATTATGGTATTTAATGTAATTATTTTTGGTTTTTTGTTTTCATGTTTGGTCTTTAAAATGGTTGTTTTATTTTGTGTACAGTTGACCATGGATAATTTATGGTTAATATGTAAACAATTAAGCTCACTATCTCTAATCGTAATGTTTAGAAAGGATGAGAAAATTTGGGAATAAAACTATAAAAATATATATGTAATTAGAAATTATGAATGAAGGACATGTATTTGGTTTTAACGTTAAAATTGAAATGTTTTGTATTTGGGCTATCATTTTGAAGACGAACATTTGCTTGTCGATTTTTAAAAAATCTGAAATTTTGATATTCGCATTGACGAAAGAAAAAATAGCTATTTTTGTATCAAGTAATTAAAATAAGGTTTTTTAGGACGAATATTTGCTGTTTCCGGACGAGGCGTTAGCCGAGTTCAGAATAGCAAATGAGTCCTAAAAAACCTAATTTAGTTACGTCATGCAAACAATATTTTTTTGTAATAGTTCTCCAAAATTTTCCAGAGTACCTAATCCATTAGATACCAGCGAAATATTCGAAACCATAATAATTATTAATCGAATGGAAAAGAAAGCCTTGAATCTTATACCATAGCAACAGGTTTGTTTTATTCATTTATCAATTCTGTCATCCGAAATTTATCATAAAATTTAAAACACAAACATATTTGAAAATGCTCCGAAATCCAGAAAGTAATGCTGAGAAGGCAAAAGAAATTGTATTGGATTTACTTCCCCGAAAATCCCGTGACATGTATCATAAAGAGTATGAAAATTTCAACAGCTGGAAAGAAAATATGGGCGTAGCCGTTAAAAAACGAAGATTTGGTATTAAATTATTTTCACCAAATAGTAAGTAGTATCTAGGCAATTTATACGTTGAGGATTTTTGATTACTCTTTTACAGTCACAAACGTTTAAACCATCGGCAGTATGGTCGAAATATTCTATGCTCAAAACAGTTCTGAGTGTCAAAGAAAATATTTATATTGACAATTTTCCAAAAGTTATCGCTCTTCTGAAGAGAAATTCGGTGGGTTACGAGCATATAAAGTCTAAGGTGCTATTAAGAGTAGAGATCAATGTATTTTTGAAAAATGCTGATGATGCAACTCATTTGTTTACTAAGGTTAGCGTGTGGTGATTGCTTCTACAGTAGATTTTACGCTATTTATTAGAACTGAATCTAAAAAATTATGGTGGAAATTATGAAACTTTTTGCAATCCATACAATTTTCGACCGATCTAGTTTTTAAAGTTTAAAATTTTCTCATTGGTTCGGAACTAGATCGGTCGAAAATTGCATGGATTGCATAAAGTCTCATAATTTGCACCATAATTTTTTAGATTCTGTTCTAATATTATTTTTGATGGGAGATTTTCCATCGAGGTGATGTTATATCACAAATAATTTACTGAATTAATTGTCAATTATGTGTCAACAGACACAAGTGAAGACCAGTCATCTTCTTCACGCCGATACGAGTTTGTTATTCAATACTAGTATGTCTATAGAGTATAACAAAACAGTGATCACTAGAGAAACTAATTGACTAAACCTGAACCTTTTAAATATATGTTTATGTAAATTTTTTGTTTTTTATACTTCGCTAGAGTTGTAACCTAATTTTTGGTTTATATTTAGCGTTGACATTTTTTGGTAGTTTATCTAGTCGGCTAGCCCTGATGAGAATGATAAACTTTTTTAAAGTTTAAAATTTTCTTATTGGTTCAATACTAGTTCGGTCGAAAATTGTATGGATTGCAAAAAGCTTCATAATTTGCACCATAATTTTTTAGATTCAGTTCTTATATTATTCTTGATTTACCATCGGGGTGATGTTATATCACAAATAATTTACTGAATTAATTATTTATTCGGTTGCTCTTTGTATCGGCCTTTGTGGTGCATGCAGAAGAGAAGAATTGTGCTCTCTACGAATGCAGGATATTGTCCAAAAAGACAGCAGCACTCTTTTAGTTGCTCTTGCTGACACCAAAACAAATATCAAAAGAGTGTTTCCGGTGGTGAGTGGAGGGAAAGTTGTCGACTCATTAGAGTTATATCAAAAATATGTTCGCCGGCACATGTACCACATGATTATTTCTTTATCTCGTACCGTAAAGGAAAATGCACTGTTCAACGCGTTTCTGAACTAATCGTTCTATTGCGTTGACACGATTCGCATTGGTTGACAAACAGCTCCACGTCACGATCAATGTTGGGCCACCACAAATGAAACTTCGCCATTCCTTTCATTGCACTAATGCCTGGATGTACTAATGGACTAATACCCTCATTTAATGCGATCATCATGGCATTGCAAAATTTCATTGGCACTACAATTCTTCCATTCCACAAAAAAATATTTTCTTCCACTGATAGTGAGTGCCGTTTCTCAAAATATGTTCTTAATTCCTTTGGAACTACCGAATTGTTTTGTGGCCAACCTCTTATAACTAAACTTATTACTTTTCGAAGGTCTAAATCAATTTAATAATGTTTCTGCAACCTTTCTTAGTTAATGGTAAACCTTCTAACCTTAAATTCAACAAATTATATTTTTGTCCTAACTCCTCTTGTTTAGTTCTCTGTTGCCTTAATAAGGATTCGAGATAATGTGTCTACTACAAGATTATTCTTACCTTGAATATATTCCAGTTGATATTTGTAAGTTCCTAAGGTTACTGCCCATCTTTGTAATCGATTCGCTGTTGCTTTTGGTATTTTTGGAAGTCGCTCCTAAAATTCTCTCTTAAGTCTTGTGATCAGTTGGTCTTTTAAACTCTAGCCCGTATATGTACTGATGAAATTCTAAAAATAATTGCAAGCGCTTTCTTGTCTTTAATTGCATAATTTCGTTCTCGTTTACTTAGGACACGTGATACGTACGCCATGGATCTCTCTGTTCTATTACTATCTTTATGCATAGCAACACTGCACCAATTCCCGCTTTGCTAGCATCACTTACCAGAATCAATGGCTTCTTCATGTCATAGTGGGCCAAGGTATCGGATGAACTCAAAATATTTTTTTATTTGGAAAATAATAATTTTATTTTCTTCCGTCCATAACCATCTAGCCCCTATCTTTGTTAACTCATACAGTGATGAACAAATCGGTTGAGGATTTGGAATGAACCACGAATAATAATTACATAATTGAACCGAAAAATAAACATAAACTGCTGAACGTTCTCTGGCACTGGCATTTGTTCAATAGCTAAAATTCTCTCCTTGGTTGGATGGATTCAATGTTTATCAATCTATGACCTAAGTATATGAGCTCTTCTTGCATGAATTTACACTTTGATACTTTAACTTTTATATTCGCCTGAGGCAGCCGTTGAAACACATACTTGAGACGTACTAAATGTTCGTAAATTGTACTACCGGTGATAATCATATCGTCAATATAGGCGGCCGTACCTTCCAATCCAGCTAACACTTGGTCCTTGGTTTTTTGTAACATCGCCGGTGCGAAATTCACTCAAAACGGTAGACAATTGTACTGAAAATAACTTTTGTGTGTCGCGATTACTAAATATTTTCTTAAATTTTCATCAACCTCCATTTGTACTCCATACGCGTCCTTTAAATCGATTACCGAAAAATATCTGATTCGATTCAATTTCGTAATAATTTGTTCAAAAGTCGGTAATGGGTTAGGATCTATGTAAATGTATCGGTTAATCGTTGCTTTGAAATTAACACACACACGCATCTGTCCAGATTGTTTTTGTTCACCACACATACAATTGGTGAAGCCCAAATAACTGGAGTGATTCCGCTGTCAATTTCTTCTAAAACAACTTCTTTAATTAATCGATCGAGTTCCGTTTCAGCTGCTTCTTTAAATGGAAATGGTACCGGTAGTAGTGAAATCACGATTGGTCTCGCATCGTCTTTCATATGGACCACTGCTTATATGTCCAATGATTCGACTTTTTTTATTGCTGAGCCTGAATCTTTAAACTCTGCTAACTCTGATCAAGATCGTTATTTTCATTATTAATTCATTGCTGATTCACGCAACACAGTTGTACCTCTTGTGGCATCGCTAACTTGAAAGCTATACACCAATCCAGACCAAACAATGGTTTATCAGATTCATTAACTACCATCACTGACAAAATCATTGACTTTTCTTTTAATTGTATCGAAATATATATTTTTCCTAATGTCGTAACTGAAACCCCTGTGTATGCAACCAAACTTGTTGCATTTCGTAGAAGTGGAGCACTACATTCTTTCCACACTTTTTCACTAGTCACTGAAACAGTCGCTAATTTAACCTTAATAACAGCTGAGAAATGACGTCGACTCGGCTCTGTTTGAATAATCTACTAATACATCCGTTAGTGCATTTACGTATTTCTTAGGCTATTTAAATTTTGTTTTTGTAAATTTCGCTTTACCCGAATTAACGCACACTTTAGAATAATGCTCAATTTCTGTACATGCAGAACATTTCACTTTTTGTACTGGACACCATTGATTTTGTATGTGGCTTTGTCGACCACGTCTTCCACAATCAGAATTTCCTAGATTTATTACTTGCTGTTGTGAACTAAAACTACTAGATTTCGTTGTTGTTGTATTTTTTTGGTTAATATGACACACATTTGCATTTTCGAAATCGTTTAAGTTTAACATTTGTAAAGCTTTTTGTTGTTGTTCCGTTTTTCTTAATTTAAAAATGTGACAGCCACTTCATCAACAGTTGCATTTGTAGGATGCTCTCTTAGAACATGTTGTTGCCAGGAACTATTCTTTACCCCAATCACTAGCTGATCACGCAATCGGTCATTTAATGGTGGACCGAACTCGCAACTTCCAGCAAATTTCTTACAGAGCATTTATATATTGCATCATTGACTCACCATATTTACGGTGTCTAGTTGCAAATGCAACCCTTTCGCCTAGAATATTTACACTTCGTTGAAAATACAACTTCAGCGCATCTTTTCTTTCCTGGTATGTCTTCAACTGGTTTGAAATGATTCACTAATGCTTTGAATGGCGCAGGTCCCCTCACTCAAAAAAAAAACCAAGTGAAACTAATAAAATTCTACATACATTTTACAATTTTTTTATAAATATACAACACACAAAAATTTTTGTAAAATTTACATTTTTACAATATATATTGTCATTGTGAAAAAATATAACAAAGGATTGTAAGGTTTATAAATTAAATTATGAAAATGGCAGAAACATTTTTTGGCTTAATAAATATTTTGTCAAATCATCAAACTAAATATTTTCGTTTATCAGAGCTATTGTGAAATTTATGCAATTTATTAAATTGTTTTCACAAAAGTTTTAGAAAAAGAACAAACCCCTTTTTATAGTATCAACAAAAAGCATTTATGGA
>CAVNZG010000109.1:0-24131 GCA_963693315.1 Diogma glabrata
ACCGAATATATATATATATATATATATATATATATATATATATATATATATATATATATATATATATATATATATATATATATATATATATATACATATATATATATATATATATATATATATATATATATATATATATATATATATATATATATATATATATATATATATATATATATATATATATATGTATATATATATGGGTAGTTCTACACACGAAGGAAGAAAATGGAGCTAATTACGGCATGACATGTTTTTTGTGTATAAGTTCTGGCAACTAGTTTTAGTTAAAGTTGATGACGTTTTTTCAACTTTTCTGAATGTGGCCAGTCAAAAAAAAAAAAAAAAAAAAAAAAAAAAAAAAAAAAAAAAAAAAAACAAAAAACCACAAGAGTCAAAATTAAAAAATATCCTTCTTAATCCTAAATTAACTCAAAATTATCTCAATATTATCTCAAAATACGAAATAAACATTTATCTAAGTCTGCCCGCTTTTAAATCTTTCAGGGGACTGATAATTTATCAGTATTTCGCTTAAAAATGACAAAATTACGTCTAAAAAAAAAATAAACGGATTCTATACCAAGGCAATACATATTCACGACGTATAAAATTACAAAATTACCTGTAATTAAAATACTTTTTACGAAAATACTTGCCAGGGGACTGATAATTTGACTGGACAACTCACGATCTTGCTACTAATGATGACTGTTTTGAATGATAAAACCTCGGACTAAGTAAAACACTTGCAATATTATATTTATTGAACTTTAATTAATTTCTGTGACGAGCGATAACTTGATAGAAATATGAATTTCCAATATTTTCAATGTGTTTTGATTGGGAAGGAGAATAATAATAAATTGGTGGGACAAACTTTAATAGGATATATCTTATATGAAATATAGAGTAATTTTATAATTATTTACACATTATTAAAGCATCATTATATTTAAAATTATTACTACAGAGTAAATTTGTCTCTACACACTTAGAATCATTGATTATTTAGTTTACCAGCTTGGAATTTCAAGGTGGGACACGCCAGGGGACTGATAATTTGACGTTTTGAATAATTTTTTTTCTAAGACATATATTTCGAAACGGGTTTATTTTGGGTGACCAGCTAGACATAGTTAAGGTTTACAAATTTCATGTGAAAAAAATTTTTTTTTTTCATATTAATATACGAAATAAGCAGAGCCGTCCAAAATTCCTATGTTTGTAGAACTACCCATATATATATATATATATATATATATATATATATATATATATATATATATATATATATATATATATATATATATATATATATATATATATATATATATATATATATATATATATATATATATATATATATATATATATATATATATATATATATATAATATATATATATATATATATATATATATATATATATATATATATATATATCTATACATATATATATATATATATATATATATATATATATATATATAAATATATATATATATATATATATATATATATATATATATATATATATATATATATATATATATAAATATATATATATATATATATATATATATATATATATATATATATATATATATATATATATATATATATATATATATATATATATATATATATATATATATATATATATATATATATATATACATATATATATATATATATATATATATATATATATATATATATATATATATATTTATATATATATATATATATATATATATATATATATATATATATATATATATATATATATATATATATATATATATATGTTTATATACATATATATATATATATATATATATATATATATATATATATATATATATATATATATATATATATATATATATATATATGTTTATATATTATAATGAAGAGCTTCTCCATTGGCGAACCAATGAAGCGGCATAGCAGGCTGCGTACCTAGAAATTATTAACGCCGTAACGACTAAAGCTCAATCATCGTGGATTTGATAGATTAATACCTGCTGCTGCAACACAAATACAGAAATGTACGCAAATTACGCGAATAAACAGAAATGGAAACAATGCGAATGGAAAAATGAGACTCTGGCGACCCCTTTTGCGAAAGAACTGCGACCAGCACGACCAACCCCCACATTCATTCCCATACGCTCACACACTTACCCTGCAAACACGCTCACGTCCACCCACACACTCAGACAGCGAAGCAAGACAAGGAAGCTCAAAGACCCACAGCAAGTACCGCAAATGGTAGTAATCAAAAATAAGTTGTTAGCTGCCATCTGATCAATATGATACAGTTCGTAAACTACTGCCATTGCTGGTAAACCAAGAATCAAATCTTAGATCACGGGAGAACGTCACACGCTATATTGAAAGTCTTCATTATTTATTTCTTTTTTTTTATTAATAACATTTCCAAAATTTATAAAACCATACATGAATGTTGCGCTGAAATACGGTAGGAATGTTGCGTCACAAATACTTAGGACGATAGCACATAGTTATATCCAGTCCCGTCCCCTCCTACTTCGAACCCCGGTCAATAGACCATCTTACTTGTTGTAATTATAAGAATAAACTAGTTGATCGCCTCAATAGATCGCGCGATTTGATGAAATTCTGAACAGTGATACAACAGATTTATACTGCATTCACAGCGACATAGCAAATTAGTAGATAGTATATTATAATTTGCATCTTGGCATATTTAATATGAGTTTAAAACGTAGATTGTAATTTGAATCGTAAGTATTTGAATCGTTTGTAATTGTAGTAGGCCTAGATATCAAATTAGTTGCAAGATTTTAAAATAAAGTGTTTCCAGCACAGATTTAAATTACATCTACTAATTTGCTATGTCGCTGTGAATGCGGTATTACTCAAAAATACATGTTGGCAGTAATTGTGTAAGTTGGTCCATAAAAATCTGTCCAAATTCGGATACGTTCGTATCAAACTCACGGTCAGCACTTAATCACACTGATGACAATAGAAAAAAATGATCAAAACCAAGCACTTACCGGCCACTGTTAAAATTGTTATCATCACATATAGATAAATGCCGTATTTCGCTTCTTTGTTATCTCTTGTCAAACTAGCATGAAGGTAGTAATGACGACACGAACAGTTAAATTCCCCTTTGTTTTATAATTTATTCCTTTTATAATTTATTGATTGTATAATTCATTGAGTTAATAATTTATTGATTTTCTAATTTATTGATTTTCTAATTTATTGATTTTCTAATTTATTGATTTTATAATTTATTGATTTTAGTTCGCGGCACAAATGAAATTCGACACACCAAGAAAATTTGTACTATACCAATTTACAGTTCAACCGAGGTTAAACTAATCCTAAGTTCAATAATTTGTTTTTGTTTTATTTTACAGTCTATTTGACTAGATATTTTTTTACTATGTAATAAATTTTACTAACACACAAAATAAATTATTCTAAATTGATTCAAAAAAATTTTTGTTATAGTCTGTTGGACTAGCTTTTTTTTGTAATAAGTTTTACTAACACACGAAATAAATTATTCTATATGGATTCAAAAAAAATTTTCTTATTGTCTATTTGACTAGATTTTTTTTTTGTTCTTTCAAAGGTCACAAATTTACTAACACCCAAAATAAATTATTCTGTAACGTGTTACATTACAATAAATAAATGTGGTTAAACCCAAATACTAATTTTATAATCATAAGGTTGTAAAACGTTCTCACCAATATGTCCTAGTGATCAGCTCGTTTTGTATCATACGGCTGCCATGTACAAAACAAATGTCTATCAGGTACTAAACATGTTATGAAATCACTCAACTTTTCTGAACATCACGAATTTTCACATGCGAACGTATAAAATGGTAAAAATTTTTGCCTTAAGCTTACAACCGAGAAGTATTTAACATCGGAATATTTACACCAAAATAAATCCAGATCTTGCCAGTAAAATTTGCCACTTTTAACAGGAATAAAAATCAACAACACTCATTAATATTGTAAATGACACCGAACAAAACAAAATGTCATGTTTTCCAATTAGAGAATCGACTTCTAATGCAAGACTGAGAGAGCGAAAACGAGATGTTGTTGTTTCTTATATAGTTATTTAATATCGAAAATTGAGCTACAAAGTTTTTTGAAGGGGAAATCTACAGAGTAATGTTAGTACATTTTCCGTTTCAAAACCAATACTGGTTGTTATGTTGTAATACGTAAAATTGCAAGTGAATTTCACGAAATAAGTTATTTACAACGCATTTGGAAGAAATATTAATATATTAGAATGGATTGAACGTATGTTTATCCGATTTTATGATGTTTACGTACTACGAAATAATAGATTACAACCGTATTACAGTGAAATCTAGATTTATAGCGGAAAGAGAAATTGATAAAAACACCTATATAAGAAATATAATGCGCTCTGAAGACAATTGCCAAACTGATAGTAGGATAATAATTGTTAGATAATAAAACAATTGGACAAATATGCACAGCTATTTGAGGTTTGAAAACATTTAGAGCAATTACGGTTAGTGGCCCGGAGAATGCAAATTTATGTAGTATGGTGAAGCAACGCTGGTGAAAACGCAGTGTGAGCCAATAATAGGGGATTGTAAAATAAAATACTATTGTTAATGGTGTTGTGCTAAAAAGGAATATGTGTAACGGAAACTATACGAAAATATGACCATAGATTACGGATGAACGAGAAATTGTTGTGAACTATGCGTGATAGGTAAAAGTATGAGATGTAAGGAAATGGAAACTACATGAATCTGTGACGGTACTGCTCTACGTTATCATACTCCAGTCTACATAACAGGGCAAGTGATTTTTGGTAACGCCGGTCCGTAGACGTAGACTGGTCCCAAAGTTTAACATCAATTGCTACTTGATATCCCCAACCAAACAAAACCAAATAACGGATCAGTTTGCATCGTTCTGGCTCGAACCTTACACCTGAGCTCACGAGTCTTATGCTCTACCGACTAACCTAGCTGGGCTACACTGTGGTACATGTCCGAATTGGTGAGTTTGAAACCTACACGGATGGTTTCCGAACCATCAATTGACACAAGACAATAATACATTCAGTCTTTGAACTGACCAGCAGAAATTACGCTGGGAAAGAAATTCGGCCACAGCACTCAAACGATATAAGCACTCAGAAGTTGAGACACACTAGCTGTACTATTATTTTGAAACGGAACTACCCTCATACTTCAAGGTTATTGATATCGTTAGCTAGCGAAGGAAGTGAAACATAATTTTAAACGAAATATAATAACATACCGAAAAAAGAAAAATTTCCGATTTCAGGCTCCAATGTCCTTGGAATGATAAACACCTCTATGTTTGGAAGCCAGGTCCTCCAGTTCGTACGCAGCGCTACCTACCAACCTTCAAACTTTGGCTTCGCAAACTTTTGTGGGAGCGCTGCAGATAATTTAGTGGCCGTTTATCTGCATCGCTCGGAATAATAATACGACAGAATACAATATTTTTGTTTTTGCTAAACCCCCAGGAGATGGAGCTGGTGGGTTGTGGGCCCTTGCAATACACTCGTCAGCGTATGCCTCGGGTAACCACAATCTCCATACCACACCCCCTGGAAGAATCTCAATATCTAAACCAAGCCAGTATGTTACCTGGCCTGAAAGGGTAGACAAAGTCGGAGCCTATTACCTGCAATAGGACCATCAATCATTTACCTAGGTCAAATCCTAGGTGATTCAATGTACTTGAGACTGACCAGGTTTCTGGTTTTCAGGTATTTGAAAAGTCGGTGAGTCCAATAAATCATTCACCTCATTTCTAATATCATCAAAAAAAAATATTTCAACTTATGTTATCTTTTCCACATCACAACAAAATCAACAACTTGATCCTTCGAACTTGGCCATTTTACATACAATCGAGTCTGTCAGTTTTCGAAATTTTCACAAATCAAAACCGGTTTAACCAAAGGTTATTGGCAGTCCAAAGCTTCCGTAACGTCACTCTCGCCCCATTCGATGTAAAATAAATCAGGGATGAATTTGGAAACATCAAGATTTACTATTAGATTTAAAAATACATTTGGATTCCAAAAAAAAATTTTAATAATAATTTCAGACGTTCAGGCTCATCGGTGCCACTCATCGGTAATCAGTAATTCACAATAGCGTTCGGTAAGAGATTGAGAATTAGTTTCATCGAAACCAACCGAAATATATTTTTCTATTTCCATTATATATTTCCATTATTCTCGTAACTGGTTGTCGAAATTTGTTATAATTTTAATATATGCCGTAACCAAACCTTGAAACAAAACAGCAATGGATGAAACCAACAACAGGTTCCAGCGGTTGTTGAAATATATCACTCTGTGATATATGCTTTAGCCAGAACAGCATCAACAATTAAAACCACCAACAAAACAGCTTCAAGGACACTCTTATATAATTTTTTTTCTTTCGTTTTTTTTTTATAATTTCTAATTTAGTTTAACTAATACAATGAATAATTATATTATAGGTACATATTTTTTTTTTTTTTATTGAAAACTGTACAAACATATGAAATTTTTCTAATCACTGGCACTAATTGGAAATTGAAATACTAAATTTGAACTAAATAAATATGTAACGTCACAAACATATAGCAATTCTCTTTTTATTCTCTGACACTAATTGGACTTTTAAATTCACATGCTAAATTTGAACTCCATAAATTTGTTAAATTAGAACTTAATAAATTTGCCTAATTAATTTTAAGAACAATGTCGGAATTCAAAAAAAAAAAATTCAATAAGGTCGACATTCACGATGAACAAATAAACACAATTGACAACTCATCAATCAATCCAATAAGACAGAAGGAGCAAAAATGGCACTCACAACTGCACAAACATTTAATAATTTTTCTTTGTTCACTGGCACTAAATGGATAAACTCGAACTCTATCAACTTGTTGAATTTAAACTCATTAAATTGGTCTAACTAATTTTAAGAAAAAATGTCGTGAATTGAAAATAAATTCAATAATTTCGTCAATCCGACAGCACAATGGAGATAAAAGTCAATGACAGACTAAGAGAGAGAAAACGAGATATTTTTGTTTCTCATATAGTTATTTAATATCGAAAATTGAGCTACAAAGTTTTTTGAAGGGGAAATCTACAGAGTAATGTTAGTACATTTTCCGTTTCAAAACCAATACTGGTTGTTATTTTGTAATACTTAAAATTGCAAGTTAATTTCACGAAATAAGTTATTTACAACGCATTGGCAGAAATATTAATATATTATCCCATTCGTGTAATCGCTCTCGTACGATAAACACATAAATTAAAATACAAGTGTTTCTGAAATTTTATTATAATAATAATTAACCAGATCTAATTGTGATTTAAAACAATAACAAAATATAAAACGCAAATTAAAGTAAAACATATTGCTGGTGAAACGGCCAACAAGCGTGGGGCAGATGATCTATGTTCACATGATGGCATCATGTCGAGCAAAATTAAAAAATCTTCTTCGCAAACAAGTCTTACTGCACTTAAACGAGCGAAAAATCTCAACATACAAACTTTAAAAACAGTTATTAATCCATCCTGTTCTTCAAAGGACACTAATGCTAGCTCAATGGATGATAGTGAATGTTCAAATAGTGTTTTAGTAAACTCTGATATACAACTATCTAACCAGTTTCAACCTCTTGAAAACATATCGGAGAATATTGATGCAATTAAATCTAAAACAAAAATCAAATTCCACCGTTAATAGTACAAGGTATACAATATTTACAATTAATAAATTTATTTAATGAAAACAAAATTGATGACTATCAATTAAAAATAATTAGCATTGGGATTAAAATTACCGTAAATAAAATCGAAATATTAAACAAGTTAAAAACGATTTTTGATGAAAAAGATATTGAATATTTTTCGTTTTCTTCTGTATACGAAAGACCATTAAAAGTGGTTATATTTGGAATTCCTTATGAAATTCATATTGATGATATTAAAACCAGTCTTATAAAACATGGAATTGAAGCCAAAGATATCTTCAGTATAACTCCTATCCATTACAAAGGTGACAGTACCAAAATTAAATACCACCTGGTAAAATTAAATAAACAAACCGTGCAGAAACAAAAAATCTTACAAATAACTAGGTTGGCTCATATGGTCATCAAGAAAAAACTGTCCGACAGCATCTCTGGAAATCCTACTCAATGTCGAAGATGCCAAATGCATGGGCATGGCTCTACACACTGTCACTGAAAGTTCAAATGCCTCAACTGTGGATGTAACCATGAAACTAACCAATGTCAAACACCAACAGTATTTCAATGCGCTAATTGTGGCGGACCTCATCCATCTAACTCTAAAGATTGTCCAAAGTTGTTTGAATAGAAAACCATTCGTGAAAATTTAAAGATTGATAATAAAATTAATAGACTCCAAAATCAAAGATATAATAGAACTGCTACTTCTGCTATCAACACAACTAACTTAATGGATAAAAGGGAATTTCCAGAATTACTACCTCCCAGAAAATCTACTCTACACCATGCATGGGAAAACAACTTCAGACGCAACGCAACTGTAGTGAACGCTCCTCAGGTTCATGGACAGGTAAACAATAAAAATACTCTAATCAATAATAATCTTTTTAGTATAACTGAAATAACAGAGCTTATCCAAGATATTATAACTCAAGTCTCTAATTGTAAAACTAGAACTGAACAATATATTGTAATATCTAACATCTCCCTGAAATATCTTTTTGATGTTAAGTAATAATTCAGGCTTAAAAATTATAACATGGAATTCTCAGTCAATTCGAAAGAAGAATATTGAACTAGTAGATTTCTTAATAAAACATCGAATAAACATTTGTCTCATCACAGAAACTTGGCTAAACAGTATGGAGAATTTTTTCATACCCAATTACTATTGCTATAGGCTAGACCGCATGTATTCCAATAATAGTGTCAATACACATGGAGGAGTATGTATATTGATTGACCAATCAATAAAACACAAATTATTACCAAATATATCTCTGAAAGTCATTGAAGCCATCGGCATTTCAGTAGAGACTAACCTTGGTGATATTCATTTTATCTCCGCTTATTATCCTGGATCAAATGATCAAGTTGATTTAAAAAACTATCAGTCTGATATTCAATCTTTGACAAACAGCAGCAATAGTTACTTCATCGGAGGTGATTTAAATTCCAAACATTCTCAATGGAACTGTTTCAGGTCTAATCGAGCTGGAAGAATTTTGTACAATGAATATATCACTAGAGATTTTCATATATTATTTCCATCCACGCCTACCCATTTTTCATCAAGGTCTCGTTATGGCTCAACACTTGATATTATTCTAACTAATAATGACCAAATAATATCTCACCCTAAGGCAATAAATGAACTAAGTTCAGATCACCTTCCTGTAATGTTCGAAGTAAATGGTTCCATTAATTTTCACTTAAATGAAGACAAAACTAAGTATAATTACAATCTTGCTGACTGGTCTACTTTTAAAAATCACTTAAACAATAATATTGATTTTTCAACGGACTCTCCTATTCAAAACATTCCTAGTACCACGCAATTGAGCAATATCTAAGTAAATTTTGTGAAATCATCCATAGTGGCATTAATATATCTATTCCAAAAATAAAGTCAAACAAGCCTTTTTCGGATAACCTCATTATTCCACCAGATATCCTTCTTTTAATAAAATATCGCAATTATAGGCGACGTCAATGGCAACGTACTCGGAATCCAATCCTAAGGAAAATTGTTAAATCCCTATCTTTAAGCATCAATGAAGAAATACAAAAACTACGCAACGAAAAATTCAGTGGATATTTAAATCAAATTTCTAAAGATCCCAACAATAAGCGCTTATTCAATCTTACTAAGCTACTCCGTAAAAAACGGAAAACAATACCTGCACTTCGTGTGGACACACACACCGATAACATATTAATAACCAATTATGAAAAAGCAGAAGCTTTCGGTGATCACTTTGCAGAGATCACAAAACTCAACGATCACAATATACCATCGTTCACACAAATTGTAGACGAAGCATATGATCGGTTTAAAAGAACGATCCCTGGTACTCGACATAATTTAAAACATCCACAATTAACTAAACCAAAAGAAATTTCTGGCATTATCAAGCGACTAAAAATATCTAAGTCACACGGAGCTGACCAGATCAATAATCGTATTATTAAACATTTACCACGTAAATCCATTGTTTATATGGTACACTTGTTTAATGCTTGCCTTAGGTACTCGTACTATCCTACAGAATGGAAAATAGCAAAAGTTGTCCCGATCTGTAAGCCCAACAAAGACAAATCCATTATTTCCAGCTACCGCCCAATAAGTCTACTATCCTCACTAGGAAAAATACTTGAACCAATATTATTGGAACGCATCGAAATATTCTGCAAAGAAAACAATGTAATACCCGATCAGCAATTTGGTTTCCGACGAGGTCATTCGACCTGCCACCAGCTGCATCGGATACTCAGTCATGCTAAAGACCAACTAAATAATCGCAATTCTACTGCTTTGGTGTTGTTCGATATCGAGAAAGCATTTGACAAAGTTTGGCATAGAGGCCTAATTATAAAACTTATTAAATTCAACTTTCCACTCTATTTATTCTATATTATAGATTCATTTTTAGTTTAACGAAAACTCTATGTTCAGTTATTCGAAGGCAAATCTATGATTAAAGATATCACCTGTAATGTTCCGCAAGGGGCGGTTTTATCCCCTTTGTTATACAATATCTACACGGCAGATATAATCCATGAAATTGATGATACTACACATTACGGACAATTTGCTGATGATACAGCAATATATTCATCCGGGCATGTTCAAGACATCATGTGCAGCCTGCAAAATACTATCGACAAACTTGTTAGTTATTTCACAAAGTGGAAAATCAAGATCAACGCAGACAAAACTCAAGCTATCTACATAACAAAAAAACGAGCCCCTCATAACTTGCCGGATCATCTTTCATTAAATATGAACGGTGAGCCCATTGTGTGGCGGGACCAAGTAAAATATCTTGGAGTTCAAATTGATAAAAGGATCACCTTTAAGCCACATATTGAATACGCCATAAAAAAGAGTGAACAGGTAAAATGAATACTGTACAGTCTAATACACAGAAAATCTAAACTTTCCATTAAGAACAAACGCCTTATATATCAACTAATTATTAGAAGCACCCTATTATATGCTGCCACTGTTTGGTCAACAGCAGCCGTAACGAATCTTAACAAACTTCAGGTTTTTCAAAATAAATGCTTAAAGTTGATATATAACAAGCCATATAGATATTCTACTAGAAGGCTTTCTATTAAATCAGGCACTCCTCTCATTCGTGACACAATCAAAATTTATAGAGACAAATTCATCTCAAACTGTTATAATATCGAAAATCCTTTAATAGTTTTATGTTCTAATTGTTTTTGTAAGGTAATAACAATTGACTGAGAATTCCATATTCATAATTTTTATGGTATATATTCTAACAGCTCACGAGCTAATTAGGTTAAGTTAAGTTTAAGTTTTAACCACGTTTTTTTTATTTAGTTTTAGGATGTAGATTAGGAATCATATAATACCAATCCAAAATGGTTTTTAATGCATTTTTTCCCATTGCTAATAATTTTATTTAAATATCTGATAATATTTTTAAGAGTGGCGATACTTTTGAAAGCATATAACTTGTTAATATAACTAAAAGAAAAGAGTAAAGAGGTGTAATAACTAATAGCACATACCTTCAGTATGTCTTTTAGCTTCTTTAAATTTATATCTTTTCTTTATTCCATAGATGAAAACCAATTCTGGTAAACACTAAACATCAAACATAGCTGTAATAAACACAAAATTTATAAAACTTGAATAATAAATGAATTGAATTGAATTGAATATTAATATATTAGAATGGATTGAACGTATGTTTGACCGATTTTATGATGTTTACGTACTACGAAATAATAGATTACAACCGTATTACAGTGAAATCTAGATTTATAGCGGAAAGAGAAATTGATAAAAACACCTATATAAGAAATATAATACGCTCTGAAGACAATCGCAAAACGGATTGTAGGATAATAATTCTTTTGATATTAAGACGATTGGACAAATATGCACAGCTGTTTGAGATTTGAAAAAAATTTTTTTTTTGAGCAATTACGGTAAGCGACCCGGAGAATTCAAATTTATGTAGTATGGTGAAGCAATACTGGTGAAAACGCAGTGTGAACCAATAATAGAGGATTGTAAAATAAAATATTATTTTTAATGGTGTCGTGCTAAAAAGGAATATGTGTAACGGAAACTATACGAAAATATGACCATAGATTACGGATGAACGAGACACTGTTGTGAACCACGAGTGATAGGTAAAATTGTGAGATGTAAGGCAATGGAGACTACATGAATCTGCGACTGCACTGCTCTACGTTATCATACTCCAGTGTACATAACAATATATATATATATATATATATATATATATATATATATATATATATATATATATATATATATATATATATATATATATATATATATATATATATATATATATATATATATATATATATATATATATATATATATATATATATATATATATATATATATATATATATATATATATATATATATATATATATATATATATATATATCTATATATAGCAATTTCAGTCAAGTTCAGCAAAATTTTGCGACATTTTGACTTGACCCTTTTTAATTTGGCTTATTTTTAGTTTATAGATAGCCTTTGATAAATGAAAAATACGGCTTCAAGTAGAATTTTTTTAAATATAGACCAAAATAAACCAAATTAAAAAGGGTCGAGTCAAAATGTCGCAAAATTTTGCTGAACTTGACTGAAATTGCTTTTTAAAAAGTTCATTTAATAATAAAATATTTGATATTTAACATAAAAAAAAAATCTGAATCTAAAAATCGCCATTTTTATAATTTACCTTCAGAACAAAAAAAAACTGATTCCCGACAGTCATATGCACAACGAATTTCATCTCTAAAACAAAAAATGATGATAGTCCTAAACTTTCACAAGTTGTTAGATATAAAATAAGCTTCAATTTTGTTTAAAAAAATAAAAAAAAAGGCTATGCCATCTTTTTTTCAATTACACCATTTTTTTCTTATGTTACACCGTTAAAAATTATTTCAAAAAATTAACAGTGTACATTTTTAAAAACTTTGTTCTAATACCTATTCAACGACATATCATTTATGAAAATCGATTGAGTAGTTTTTCTACAATCGCTCGTCAAAGAGCACTCACATCACAAAATAACAAAAATTGAGGGGCACCCTGTGAAGACCCCTGGTCGAAAAAAAAAATTCTAAGAGAACTTGTATTTTTTATTTATCAAAGACTATCTATAAACAAAAATAATCAAAATTAAAAGGGGTCAAGTCAAAACGTTGTTGAATCTTCGTGAAATTGCTCATATATATATATATATATATATATATATATATATATATATATATATAATATATATATATATATATATATATATATATATATATATATATAATATATATATATATATATATATATATATATATATATATATATATATATATATATATATATATATATATATATATATATATATATATATAATATATATATAAATATATATCTATATATATATATATATATATATATATATATATATATATATATATATATATATATATTATATATATATATATATATATATATATATATATATATATATATATATAAATATATAATATATATATATATATATATATATATATATATATATATATATATATATATATATATATATATATATATATATTAGGGTGGCCCTTAGATTACACTAGAATTTTTTTTTTCATTGTACAGTTTGCGGCACCCTCCCATTTCGTGTGAATACTCATAAAAATATTATTTGCAAAATCTGATATCAATCGGTCAATGCTAAGACGTGCCTCCGACCACTTAAAGTTGAGAAATTTTGTTCTGGACCCTAAAAAAAACTTTTTTTTTTTTGTGCGACACCCTCTCATTTCGTGTCAATACCCATAAAAAAATTATGTGTAAAAATTGAAATCAATCGTTCAACTCTAAGGGGTGCCCCCGGCCACTTAAAGTTAAGAGGTTTGGTTGTGGCCATTATAAAGAAAAATTTAAATTTTTTGTACGGCACCCTCCCATTTGGTGTCGATACCCATAAAAATATTATGCGTAAAATTTAAAATCAATCGGTCAACTCTAAGGGGTGCCCCCGGCCACTTGGAGTTGAGAGGTTTTGTTGAGGCCATTATAAAGAAAAATTTAAATTTTTTGTACGACACCCTCCGATTTGGTGTCGATCTCCATAAAAATTCTATGTGTAAAATTTGAAATCCATCGGTCAACTCTAAGGGGTTCTCCCGGCCACTTAAAGTTGAAAGGTTTGGTTGTGGCTATTACAAAGAAAAATTTAAATTTTTTGTACGACACCCTTCCATTTGGTGTCGATACCCATAAAAATATTATTTGTAAAATTTGAAATCAATCGAGCAACTCTAAGGGGTGCCTCCGGCACCTTAAAGTTGAGGGGTTTTGTTGTGGCCATTATAAAGAAAAATTTAAATTTTGTGTACGACACCCTCTAATTTGATGTCGATACCCATAAAAATATTATGTTTAAAATTAGAAATCCATCGGTCAACTCTAAGGGGTGCCCCTGCCCACTTAAAGTTGAGAGGTTTGGTTGTGGCCATTACAAAGAAAAATTTAAATTTTTTGTACGACACCCTTCCATTTGGTGTCGATACCCATAAAAATAGCATTTGTAAAATTTGAAATCAATCGGTCAACTCTAAGGGGTGCCTCCGGCCACTTAAAGTTGAAAGGTTTTGTTGTGGCCATTATAAAGAAAAATTTAAATTTTTTGTCATGTCATGTCAATACCCGTAAAAATATTATGTGCAAAATTTGAAATCAGTCGGTCAATTCTAAGACGTGCCTCCGGCCACTTAAAGTTGAGAAATTTTGTTCTGGACCTTAAAAAAAAATTTTTAATTTTTTGCGCGACACCCTCCCATTTCGTGTCAATACCCATAAAAAAATTATGTGTAAAATTTGAATTCAATGGTTCGACTCAAAGGCGTGCCCCCGGCCACTTAAGCTTGAAAGGTTTTGTTCTGGTCATTACAAAGAAAAATTTAATTTTTTGTACGACACCCCCATATTGCGTGTGAATACCCTTGAAAATGTTATTTGCAAAATTTGAAATCAATCGTTCAACTCTAAGGCGTGCCCCCGGCCACTTAAACTTGAAAGGTTTTGTTCTGGCCATTAAGTGGCCGGAGGCACGTCTTAGAATTGACCGATTGATTTCAAATTTTGCACATAATATTTTTACGGGTATTGACATGAAATGGGAGGGTGTCGTACAAAAAATTTAAATTTTTCTTTATAATGGCCACAACAAAACCCCTCAACTTTAAGTGGCCGGAGGCACCCCTTAGAATTGACCGATGGATTTCAAATTTTACAAATAATATTTTTATGGGTATCGACACCAAATGGAAGGGTATCGTACAAAAAATTCAAATTTTTCTTTGTAATGGCCACAACCAAACCTCTCAACTTTAAGTGGCCAGGGGCTCCCCTTAGAGTTGACCGATGGATTTCTAATTTTAAACATAATATTTTTATGGGTATCGACATCAAATTGGAGGGTGTCGCACAAAAAATTTAAATTTTTCTTTATAATGGCCACAACAAAACCCCTCAACTTTAAGGTGACGGAGGCACCCCTTAGAGTTGACCGATTGATTTCAAATTTTACGCATAATATTTTTATGGGTATCGACACCAAATGGAAGGGTGTCGTACAAAAAATTTAAATTTTTCTTTGTAATAGCCACAACCAAACCTTTCAACTTTAAGTGGCCGGGAGAACCCCTTTGAGTTGACCGATGGATTTCAAATTTTACACATAGAATTTTTATGGAGATCGACACCAAATCGGAGGGTGTCGTACAAAAAATTTAAATTTTTCTTTATAATGGCCTCAACAAAACCTCTCAACTCCAAGTGGCCGGGGGCACCCCTTAGAGTTGACCGATTGATTTTAAATTTTACGCATAATATTTTTATGGGTATCGACACCAAATGGGAGGGTGCCGTACAAAAAATTTAAATTTTTCTTTATAATGGCCACAACCAAACCTCTTAACTTTAAGTGGCCGGGGGCACCGCTTAGAGTTGAACGATTGATTTCAATTTTTACACATAATTTTTTTATGGGTATTGACACGAAATGAGAGGGTGTCGCACAAAAAAAAAAAAATTTTTTTTTAGGGTCCAGAACAAAATTTCTCAACTTTAAGTGGTCGGAGGCACGTCTTAGCATTGACCGATTGATATCATATTTTGCAAATAATATTTTTATGGGTATTCGCACGAAATGGGAGGGTGCCGTACAAAAAATAAAAATTTTTGTTTTTAAGGGCCACCCTAATATATATATAAATTTATATATATATATATATATATATATATATATATAATATATATATATATATATATATATATATATATATATATATATATATATATATATATATATATATATATATATATATATATATATATATATATATATTTATATATATATATATATATATATATATATATATATATATATATATATATATATATATATATATATATACATATATATATATATATATATATATATATATATATATATATATATATATATATAATATATATATATATATATATATATATATATATATATATATATATATATATATATATATATATATATTTATATATATATATATATATATATATATATATATATATATATATATAGACTTATAAGAGCATCAGGAGTGCTCAGGCTGCGCACGTTCCACGTTCCGATTCGGTAGTCTGGTCCTTTTTCACGTCCAGATAAAATTATGTTTTTTTGTCCGGGTCTGTTTTTCTCTTTCTGATGACCAAATTTAACGTATTAGTTTTTTTCCGGGGTTAGGGTGTTAACCTTAGGCCCAACCCAAATTGTCGTGAATGGGTCGGTTCTGCATATTAAGGTCACCAGAAACAACCTTTTTACACGTTTATATAGCGAGCCGCTTGATTCAAGACAGACGCTCGCTCCAAGCCGCCCCTGGCACGGAGAACAGACGCTTGAATCACATTGGTCGTTAGGCGCCAATTCGCCGTGATGTAGCGTCATTGACTAAGCAGTTTTTACTCTGCTTGTCTCCAATACACTAACCTAATTCTGTCAGCATTACCCAGGCAGCACGGCGTGGACGTCGAATTTCGGATTTCGCTACCTATATATACATATATATATATATATATATATATATATATATATATATATATATATATATATATATATATATATATATATATATATATATATATATATATATATATATATATATATATATATATATATATATATATATATATATATATATATATATATATATAATATATATATATATATATATATATATATATATATATATATATATATATATATATATATATATATATATGTATATATATATATATATGTGGATCACCCTGTAAAATTATTTATAAATTATATTGTGACTTGTTATTCTAGTTTTTATTGATACATAAACATATAAGTACTGTTGTTCGTAAAATTATATCCTATACATTGAAGAATAATTAAATAAAAGTTTAGTTTATTGTTGGTTATCAAAAATTAATTATCGAGTTTTATTTCAATAAGCTCACAATTGGTGTCAGAAGTGGGATGCCGGGATCTGGCAGTAATCTTACAATAAAAGTAGTTCAGAAAAATCAGTGAAGTGAAGTTGGCGATTGTATCTGAGGTGCATTCGAGTTGGTACGGCGAAGGTGTTATTTTTGGAATAGTCAAGAAGTGACAATCCAAAAAGCTAATCTAACTCGAGAGATATAAAACTTTACGGAGGATCTGTAAGTAATTTGAATTATACGGAGCGTTTTATGTGTGGTGCATACTTCAAAGGTGCTAAGAAGTCTACATATAAAAATATTCTGCCAGATTAAAAATAAACTGCAAAAATCAATTAAGTTTTGTGTATTTTGTGAGTTAATTATCGGAGAAAAAATAAGAAAATATTAAAAACAAACAATTATTGAGTTCGATTTGCATTCAGTATAGTTAATAAAAAATTACCGCTACTAAGGTGATCATAAACTTGAATTGTTTTAAATTTGTTTTGTTTTAATAAACAAATAGTATATTATTGAATTAGGAGCTAAAGTCGTACTTTTTGTGTTGAGTCTATAGTTTGGCGGCCGACCGTAGGGAGGCCGACAATTATAGACGAAACACAAAAAGTCACTTTAGCTCCGAATTCAATACACTATTTTTTCGGCAAACGTTTAAATTTGTTTAAAAATATGAAATTAATGCATCAAATTTTTTAAAAATATGTTTTAGGTAATAAATTTCTGAAATTAATTTTTTTTTATTTTTATTCATTAAAATGAACTGAAATGCATTCTGTTTTGAACAAATTAATAATATCATTTTATTTTACTTTACTGCCGCCGTAAAAATATGAAAATTACTTTACAGCCGCCGTAAAAATATGAAAATTACTTTACAGCCGCCGTAAAAATATGGAAGTTACTTTACAGCCGCCGGCAGAAAAAGTAAAAATGACGTCACTTTTGCAGCCGCCGGCTAAAAAGTAAGACTTTAGCTACTCCCCAGCGGCAGTAAAGTTAAACTTTACAGCTGTTAGCCGAAAAAATTTGTTATATGTTTCTTAATAACGAGTTATATTTTCGTTGTTCTTTTTTTATATAAAGAAAGATAATTATATTACTAATTAAATTGTGTATCACAAAATATAATCAAAACATTTAAATAAAAATTACTTAGAATAAGTTTTTATTCAATAGATTTTCTTTGGATTTGTTAATTTCTCGTAAATGATTAAAAATGGGAAAAGCACAAAAAGGTAATAAAAATCAATCTTGTGATAATGAAGAAGACGCATTCATGAGGAAAATGATGGAAATTTTTCGACGAGCAATCAATGAAGAATCGATCAACAGCAGTGATAATGCACCAGCCATGCATCGAAAAATACTATAATTCAAAATAGTACGTACCAAACACACAATCTGTTGAAAAACAACTAGACTTAATGAGAAGAAAGCTGCTGTTATTCATAAGCGCATGGAGAGCCGACGAAAGCAAATAGGGGAATCTTTTAAAAAATATTTGATTGCAATGCGAGAGCTTGGCAAAATTGGAAATTTAGAAGATGCCGCAATAATTGAACACTGCATTAATATGGTATTACTGATCATGAACCAAACAAAGCTGTGCTATATGGAGCTTTGACAATTGAAGAATTTCAGGCCAAATTAATAATATACGAAAACATTAAAAATCTTACTGAAGTCAGTTCCGAAACAGTTTGATCATCCGGGTCGTATGATAAGATAGGATGGCCGTGTGGGATCACCCTGTAAAATTATTTATAAATTATATTGTAACTTGTTATTCTAGTTTTTATTGATACATAAACATATAAGTACTGTTGTTCGTAAAATTATATCCTATAAATTGAAGAATAATTAAATAAAAGTTTAGTGTATTGTTGGTTATCAAAAATTAATTATCGAGTTTTATTTCAATAAGTTCACACATATATATATATATATATATATATATATATATATATATATATATATATATATATATATATATTATATATATATATATATATATATATATATATATATATATATATATATATATATATATATATATATATATATACATATATACACACATATATATATATATATATATATATATATATATATATATATATATATATATATATATATATATATATATATATATATATATATATATATATATATATATATATATATATATATATTATATATATATATATATATATATATATATATATATAAATACAGTAATACCCCGTTTAACGTCAAGGATGCGTTCCAAAATTCCTTAACGTTATTCAAATCAACGTTAAACGGGGTATGGGTGTCGTGCAAAACGATGAGATATGTGCTTAATTGTTAATTTTACGTAAAGTTTTCCTTCTTTTCCATAATTATTAACTGATTAAGTAGAATATTTCGTGCATTTTGATCTTAAATTCATATATTAAGCAGATTTTCGATTTTAAGATACTGTAGAGTTGCCGTAGAGTTTGAATTAGATGAGAAAATTTTGTGTCAGCTTTACGACTGTGGGATGAAACTCGTACGCAACGAGCTTGTTGATCAGGTTGGCATGTCAGATTCGATAAAATGCTCTTTAGATGTTTAATGCGATTACGTACGTTTCACCACCTTTTTCAAGTACCTATGCTGTGCCAAAGATAAGCTACATATTTTAATAGATCGGTTGTTGATCCTTTGTTTCTAAAACCGTATTGGCTGTAAAATATCAAATTTTTATCTTCCAAAAATTTTGATATGTGTGTATTAATGTAAGTAATGCTCGTATATTTTACGAATATTGTTTAGACCGGATGCTTTGTTGATATTTAACCCACTTTAAAAGTTTTTCAACAATTTTGGGTTTAAAATGAAAATCTTTCATATTAACTCCTGAAGACTGGATCTGGGATATTTCTTCAGGAGTTTCTAAAACGGTCGAGATCGAAGCAATGTGACCTTTCTTGTGGGGTCAGTGACGATCAAATCAACGTCAATAATAGGATGAATAGAAGATTTGATACCAGATTTTGAAGAATCAATGGCACTGTAAATACTTTTGTCAGATATGCATATGGACACAGTTGAAAGTTTTTCCGCTTCGCTCTGTCAATCTCTGCTTTTTCGGTTTCGATTATCTGTTGAACACCGCATATAAAATACTAGCTAATGTCGTACTTGCTCGACTCATCCCGTTCGACGAATCTACCATCGGTGACTATCAGTGTGGTTTTCGTCCCAACCGCTCAACCCCAACCAATGTTTTACCCTAAGAATGATTCTGGAAAAATGTTTGGAGTACAACATCAGCATTCACCAGCTCTACGTTGATTTCAAGCAAGCATATGATAGTATCATCCGCAACAACCTTTGGTCCGTACTCATATGCCTTGGTATCACAGAGAAACAACTTGTTTCTCTGTGCAAACGCACAACATCGGGATCAAACTGTAGAATAGTAATCGAAGGGTCAGTTTCTGATCCTTTCGACATAACATCAGGTGTTAAGGTGTCAGGGCAAGGTGATGCACCCGCGCCTGTACTGTTTAATTTGGCGCTGGAGTACGCGAGAAGAAAAAGCCGAATTTAGACACAAAACTGCATATATAACAAATCTAGTTAATTTCTTGGCTACACAGATGATATTGTGCTTCTCAGACGTAGAACGAGCGATATTAAGGATCGTCTCTCTCAGCTTGAAAGAAATGCTAAACGATTTGGATTATGCTTCAACACCGGCAAAACTAAAGTGTTAACAACATCTAAGAACATACCTCCCGGAAATCTGGATACTGGCGACTATGAAGTGGAACGCGTAGAAAACTTCAAATACCTCGGGTCTGTAATAACATCGTCAAATGATATGCAGGCAGATATCAAAGCCAGTGTCTCTGCCTCATACAGAGTTTTCTACGGATACTCAAAACTTCTGCGATCAAAACATCTTTCGCGGTCGTGTAAACTCACACTTTACAAAGCATTAATTCGACCTGTGCTTACATTTGGAAGTGAAAGCTGGACACTGACTTCCTCCGATTGTAGAATTTTATCAACTTTCGAGAGGAAGGTCATACGAACAATTTATGGTCCATGCAAAGTTGCTGAAAAGCAGCATAGAATCCGAATGAATCATGAAATCAGACAGATTCTTGGAGGCTGCGATGTAATCGGATTCATTAAATCCAACCGGATTAGATGGTTTGGTCATGTAGAAAGGGCTCCATTAGATAGAATGATAAAAAAAGCGTCCCAACAACAACCAGCTGGTGTTCGTCGAAGAGGAAGACCTAGACAACGCTGGCATGATGAAGACCTTCGTGATATAGGATGTCGAAACTGGGGTCAACTGGTCATGGAACGAGATGATTGGAAGCTGATTGCACAGACGGCAAAGTGATCCAAAAATCCTCCATGGGATGTAAACGTCAGAAAGAGGGAGAGAGATTATCTGGTTGGATATTTTATTGGCCTTTAGATATTGGGAACGATTTAAGGGATTTTTGTTATAGATCCAAATATTAAATAATCTACGTTTGTTTCTAAAGAAACTCTGAAGAACTATTTGGCTGTCTTAGGAAATAAATATTTTTGTTGGGATTTCATTATTGAGAAGAGAACGAATTTATTGATACCGAGTTGAATGGTTTCAATATGGTTTTGGCCAGAAATATTTACATCGTCAGTATAAAAAAAACAATGACGATTATTTAATTTTGTTTTAAATAGTAGACGAAACTATTACACGAGTAGAGAAACTCATAAAAATATAAAACTATTAATTTTTCTTGTTTCGTAAAACTTTTCAATTCGGTGATTAACTTAGTTAATTAAAAGTAAAAATGTTGATTAAACGTAGACTAAATAATTTAAGAGAATATTTTATTTGTTTCTCAAAAATTCGAAAAAAAGATTTTTTCATTTTTTTTAAATTTTCAAAAAAAAGTTATAAATTTGTAATAACATTAAAGTGAATCAACGTAAATCGGGGTAACGTTATACGAGGTCTGACTGTATATATATATATATATATATATATATATATATATATATATATACATATATATATATATATATATATATATATATATATATATATATATATATATATATATATATATATATATATATATATATATATATATATATATATATATATATATATATATATATATATATATATATATACATATATATATGTATATATATACATATATACATATATATATATATATATATATATATATATATATATATATATATATATATATATATATATATATATATATATATATATATATATATATATATATATATATATATATATATAATATATATATATATATATAATATATATATATATATATATATATATATATATATATATATATATATATATATATAATATATATATATAAATATATATATATATATATATATATATATATATATATATATATATATATATATATATATATAATATATATATATATATATATATATATATATATATATATATATATATATATATATATATATATATATATATATATATATATATATATATATATATATATATATAATAATAATAATAATAATAATAATAATAATTTATTGTCAGAAACGACATTTTTATAATACAGGTACAATTAACATCATATTATTCATATTGTTTGAATTAAAATAAAATTTAAGAAGTTGATTATCTGATTTCCTTATTTTAATAATAGTACTGAACTAAACTAATGGAAATTTATGTTTTACAAAAGTGTTTAATTTTCTTTTGAAATCACGAAAATTAATAAATTCATCATTTCCTTTAAATTCATTGTACAAATTTAGTCCTTTTGAAAAAATTGAGTTTTTTGCTCTTTCTGTTTTGTATTGTGGAATTACATAATGAGTATTTCTGGTGTTATATGAATGCTGGTCTCGATTGGATACTAGATGACGTCTTAAATACTGTGGTAATTCACCAGTTGTTATACGATGCAAAAATTTCAATGTATTGAAATTCACTCGTTGTTCAATGGTCTGCCAACTTAAAGCATTCAACATATTAAGTCTATGTGTATCACGACTCACTCTTAAAATTACTCTCATAAATTTGTTTTGTTGTTTTTGCAACTGTTGTAATTGACCTTGATTTAAAGTAAAAAGTATTGTGCTGCAATAATCAATATGAGGCGACACAAGGGCTTTATAATAAATAATTGCACTATCTAATGTAAGTTTTTTTCGTATAC
>CAVNZG010000110.1:0-44450 GCA_963693315.1 Diogma glabrata
TATAGAAGTACTTGAGAATTTTATACATCAGCTATAGAGGAAAACAAAATCCAAAATGAAGAAAAAAGGTGCGAATAATAATGAAATACGACAAATAATATATTATTTTGTTTTATTATAATATTTTTAAAATTTATTTAGTACATATTAAATTAAATATATATATCAATTATTAAATTTTTATTATCGCTACTCACGGATCTCTGGTACTTTTGAATTGACAGTCTAACGCATATCTACTCATCATATCGACGGCTTCAAAGCATTTACGTGTAACTACATTTAGGAAAAATTGAGAGAAAGCTCAAAATACGATTTATTAAATCTAATTAAACAACTTGGAGATCATTCGCTTTTCATCATTGAAAGGATTAACATCTAATTTTAAATTTAATTCTTCTCTGAATATTGTTAGTGAATTGTGACAAATATTAAACATAATTTATATTTTGTTATTGACAAAATAAATTTATTAAAAAAATAAAAATAGACAAAAGTGTCAGTGGGTGATTTGCAAAACAAGAGGAGTCGTAATGACTCATCCAGTTCAATAGAATCAAAAAATTCCAACAATTCTCGCAAAATTGCTAGAATCAATGAGCTCTCAAGAGCTTTTTCCACAACTATTGGATCTTACAACGATAAAAATACCAGCATGGATGAAGAAGCATCAACCAGTTTTAAAATTCCTACATCTAATAGGTATGATCCGCTAATGGCTAATAAACATATACCTGAACAACGGGTGTAAAATACCACCGTTAATCATAAAAAACAAAAGCACTTGTGAAATTAAGGAATTGCTTTCAAAAATCTAATGTAAGTGATTATAATTTAAAATTTACCATCTTGTTGGTACAAAACTATTGTTATCAAACATCGAAACTTACAATATAATTAAGCCCCATTTACAAAATATTGGATGCCATTTTTTTACTTTTGAAATCCTACAAAAAAAAAAATCAAATTCGTTCTATCGGGTTTATTTAAAATGAACACAGATGACATTAAAACGGAACTAAATAGCAAGGGCGTTTATCCTATTGATATTAAAATAATAAATCTATGAAAACAACGTTATAATGATCAGGCTACCTATATATTATATTTCAAAAAAGGTACAACCAGTATTAAATATATTAAGAAAAGTTAATTCTATTAACCACATTATAATAACTTGGAATTATTATGTGAATAAAAAATGTTGGACCAACCCAATGCAGAAAGTGTCAACAATAATGGCCACGGAACAAGTCTATTGTTTTACAGTTGAAGTTTGTTCGTTGTGCAGCAAGTCTCATAGTACTGATAAATGTCCTCTTTTAGAAGTAACCGACAAAGTGGAAATTAGCAAACAAATTAAATGCATCAATTGTTCTGCCTAACCATGCAGCAAACTCAAAAAACATGTCCCAAAAGATTGGAGTTTATCTCACAAAGGCAAAAGTTTTCAAACAGAAATAAACCATCAAAAAACCATATTCAATCTAAACATCATTTGCAGTATGACGATATTAATTTTCCATCATTACCAACAAAGCAATCATTTGTGAAGGAAAACTTTAATAAACCGGTCAACCATTCACAGTTTTGGCAATCAAAAAACAAGCATTTTATTAATCATAATTCGGATGATCTTTTTTCAACTGATAAAATTATGTCGATCTTTTGTGACGTTGTATCAAATTTGAAAACCTGTAAATCAAAAGAGGAACAATTATATGTCATCACAAAAATGGCATGTAAATATTTGTATAATAATGTAAAATGACTCATCAAGGTATGTTAAGTAAATTAAATGTATTAATTTGGAATGCGAGAGGTGTTAAAAATAAATTAATTGAATTTTCTAATTTTCTAATTACAAATAATATTGATGTAGCTATAGTTAATGAAACATGGTTAAAGGCTGATGTAAATATTTCCCTTAATTCTTGCTTTTCTGTTTTTAGATTAGATAGAGAATCTCGAAAAGGAGGTGGGGTCGCCTTGTTTATTAAAAAAAATATTTGTTTTAGAACACTTCCTTCTTTTAATACGAAAGTAATAGAAGCCATTGGTGTATGCATAACAACTGAGAATAGAGACATTAACATTATCGCATCGTACTTTCCTGGATCTGGAGTAAATAACGCCATGCTTCGGGACTTTAGATATGATCTTAGATTACTTTCCAACCCAACAAACAGCTTTTTCATTTGCGGAGATCTAAGTTCAAGACATAGATTTTGGAATTGTTCAAGAGCAAATAGTGCAGGAAATGTATTGTATGATGAAATTTCAAAGGGTAGATTTTCTATCCACCATTCTCCTCAACCAACATACTACCGTTCCTCACGCCGAGGCTATCCCTCAACTCTTGATATCATCTTAAGTAATAATATTCACACAATAAATGAACCCATCGCGATTAATGATTTATCTTCTGATCACTTACCAGTTCTTTTTGAAATTACAACAAATCTGAACGCATTTCCTAACCATGACCTTATTCCCTGTTATAAATTAACAAACTGGTCTCGTTTTCGAAGTTTATTAAATCAAAATATTAGTTTAACTAACTTTACCTGTGATGAAATAACCAACGAGCAAGAAATTGATAATAGGGTTTCTCTAGTTATAGAAATAATTTTGGAAGCGCAATCACAATCCGTACCGTTTATCAAAAAACACAACTCCGATATTGTTCTGACAGACGACATTGTTCTTCTTATACGACTTAGAAATAATAAACGACGACAATGGCAAAGAACTAGGGATCGTCGGATCAAAAATGATTTGAACTCATTAAACTCCATAATCCAAAATCGTATATTCGAGATTAGAAATAGGCGTTTCGAAAACTTATTACGTGGTTTTTCTAAAACGGGACAAAAAGCTTTTTGGAATACTACCAAACTTATCCGTAACAAAAGAAAAGGACTACCAACTTTGAAAAAAGCGGACGGACAAATTCTACTAACGAGCCAAGAAAAGGTTGAAGCCATCGCTGAAACATTTTACCAATCCCATCTCACTACTCATAATATGAGTAGCAACAATAAGGATTTAAATAACTGCATATCAAATGTAAATTCTAATGAATCAATGGTCATAGCTAATTCAGATTTTACAAATGTCAACGAAATCAAAATAATTATTAAGAACATGAAAACAAACAAAGCTGCTGGTCCAGATAAAATCAACAACAAACTTATCAAAAAATGTACAAAAAAAGTTCTTATACTACTTGCCTATATTTATAATGCTTGTATAAGAATTGGTTATTTTCCTCAGCAGTGGAAACATGCGAATGTGATCCCTATTCATAAATCTAATATGGATAACACAAACTTAAATAGCTATAGGCCTATTAGTCTCTTATCTGGCTTGAGTAAGATCCTGGAATGCATTTTGCTTACAAAACTACAAGATCATATCAATAAAAACTCAATCATCCCTAACGAGCAGTTCGGTTTTCGACACCATTATTCTACAACTCATCAACTTTATCGACTAGTAAAATGTGTCAAAAATAATCTTAGTAACCAACTATCATCTGGGTTCATCATGCTTGATGTTAAATCAGCATTCGACAGTGTTTGGCACGATGGAACATTGCTCAAATTGAACAATTTTAAATTCCCACCTTATTTAATAAAAATAATTAAAAGTTATCTGTCAAACCGAGCTTTTGCTGTTAAATCTGGCTCTGTCACGTCTCAAACATACAACATACCTGCTGGTGTTCCACAAGGAGCTGTTCTCAGTCCTACTTTATTTAACATATATATGTCGGACTTTCCTAATATTCCAAACTGCAGTGTATTCTTTTATGCAGACGATACTGCACTTCTCTCTGTCTCTAACGATCCGCAAATTGTAGTCAACAACCTTGAAAATGGTATAAACATTATTAGTGAATTAATTTTTTCTTTTGTATTTCCTCAATTAAAACCCCGTTTTCAATTTATATTAATACTTGTTATTTAATTGATCAATATATTTCAGGCTAGGCCCATCTTCAGGATCATTATAAAATTAACAGTTATATCAAAATTGAAATAAAATAATTAAATGACATTTATATAAAACAAAGTTTGATATATAAACTATGAGTAAGATAACTATGTTAAAATTAACTTAAAAAATGGTTGTCAAGTGGAATTTTTTGAAAATTAACGTTACTTTAAAATTTTAAGAAAATCTAATTAAATTATAATAGTTATTCGAAAAATCTTTTTTGTCACTTTTAAAGTTGCAAGTTTTGTACACCTGATGTACAAGAAACAACACAATTTATTCAATTTATTACACAAAATAATAAACATTTATACACTAAATTTGTACGTCTACAACTAGAACAAGAAACACTGGAAAATATTAACTTAGATGAAAAATTTATCAAAAATATATCCGATAAAGAAGTACCAAAGGAAATGATGATTTTATTAAGTTTGGGTCCCAAATTTACACTTCCCATCAAGAAGTTGCCAACTTTAGAATTAATTGCTGACATAGAATTCATAATCTCAAAATATACTGATGAACACTTACAAAAGCAAATGCGTTCTCATTTGACTTACATTATTACAAATCATATCAAAAATAAAACAAAATTTAATCGTATCGATAAGTTTCTCTTAATGGCAATGGAAAAAACAACTAAATTTTTAAAGGAAAATCCAGATATACATATTTCAACAAGTGATAAAGGTAATATTACAATCATTGCTAATTTATTTGAATACGAAGATAAAATGAAACAATTACTAAATGATGTTGATAGTTTTGAGACTTTACGTTTCGATCCTACAGCTACACTTGAAAGAAAAAATAATATATTGATTAGTACATTGAATAATAAAACACACAAATATATTACACAAGAAATGGCTAAGAATCTTAAAACTTATATTTCTATTCCACCTCGTATTTTTGGTCAAATTAAAATACATAAACCGAACAGAAACATACGACCAGTGATCTCTACAATAAATTCTCCTTGTTATAAATTGGCTAGATTTTTATCAAGAGTTTTGAGAATATCTTTTTCTTCTAAATATACTTTAAAAAATTCAACACAATTTGTTAAGAAAATTATTAAACAAAATATTCCAGAAAGATGTAAACTGATTTCATTTGATGTAACTAACTGTTTTACTAATATCTCACCTCAATTAGCTTTAAAAATAATTGAAAGAGATTTTGATCAACACATTAGTAAAAACACAAAAATTCCTGAAATATATTGATCAATTAAATAACAAGTATTAATATAAATTGAAAACGGGGTTTTAATTGAGGAAATACAAAAGAAAAAATTAATAAATATACTCCCGGCGAAACAAACTTACAATATGAATTATTAGTGAATATATGACCAAATAGAAAATAAAGCTTAATCTGAATAAAACTCAAGCAATTTTTTTCACTCGAAAAAGAAAGGCCAGATTCTTACCCAGTCGTAATATTTTAGTCCAAAATCAAAATATTCCATGGAGCACGTCGGGTAAGTATCTTGGTATTAATATAGACCAAAAACTAATTTTCAAAACTCATATAGACAAAACAATTGATAAAATAGATAAATTGATTAGAATTCTCTATCCGTTCATTCACCGAAAATCCCATCTTACTATTAACAATAAATTATTGATTTTCAAAACCATTTTTCGTCCAGTTATGCTTTACGCATCTCCCGTATGGGGTGATTGCGCCACAACCCATTCAAACGGACTGCAAATTTGTCAAAATAAATTACTCAAAATGATTTATAATTTACCCAGATATTATTCTACCAGAAGACTGCACCAGCTAAATAATATACCAAAAATCGCTTCTAGAGTCAAAACTTCGTATGACCGTTTTAGAGCATCCTTAAGTTTGCTCGATAATAAGTTGTTAAATTTTCATTGAATATTGCATTCTCATTTACCTTTTATTTACTGTAACAACAGTTTTATTAAACAAGTAGCAACCCCTACTGCTTCTCAAATACCTATTTAAAATAATTTATATTATGTACATTAAAAAAAAATTAAAAGTAATTTCTATAAGTTATAAATTTTAGTTAAGTTTGTAGTATTCACTTTGTGAATATGGACTTTTAATACAAAAACCTTAAATTATGATACATAACCATGTAAACACGCCCGGTATATCGATTTATCCCCCCCCGGTACAAACCCTTGAGATTGGGAATCTCTTATTTATCTAATTTATCTTGACATTCTAATATTTAATGTTTAAATTAAAATTAACATACATATTAATAATAAATACCTTAAGTTGTAGCTGTTGATTGATGTCATCAATATTCTGTTGCTTTAGGTTATTTGTTTGATTTTCCAATATCCCTTGACTAGCGTTTGACCTTTTAACTTCCCATTTATATATCTGCCTTTGAATCCATACGGTTTTAACAACCGGAAAAACCATCAAACAAACGATTGTCTCTAACTGTGGTAATAGCTTCGATCACTGTTATCCTTGCTATTCATACTTTCGATAACATCAGTGGATACTTTATTTTCATGTACCGCCACAATTTATAAAGCAGATTTCAGGAATTCTTAATTTATTTTGATGATGTTGTAAGTAAACAATCATTAATAATTTATCACTTGTATTTAATAAATCAATAACTTTTTTTTTGCTTATTTATCAAACAAAATAGACATCCAAATCACACACTAATGAAAACAGTGTTAACTCTTTTTTGTATAAATTAAAGAAATTTCTTTTTAAAATCAAAATCAAATGTAATTATTATTTATTTTTGATAAGTTTTAGGTAATGTTTAATAACAAAACTGAATTGAAACTTTTCTTTTGAAAAGCCAAAAATGGAATGATTAATAATTTTTTCCAAATTAAAAATTGCAAAAAATGTGTTTTGCTTTTGACCTTTTCTAATCAATCGTGTCATATTCGAAATTCAGCAAATGATTAACAACGACGTCTGTTCATTAGCATTGGAAATAAAAATTTAGTACGTTCGTTTGCTTTTTATAGTATGTTCAAAATTTAACTAGCAGTTAAGTTTTAGAAAATTTTAAAATTATTATTAATGTAAAAATGAACGGAAACTAATGAAATGCATTTTTATTGAATTGAAAACGAAGATGAATTTGGTTTTATTATTGTTTCGTGATTATTGCGATCGTTACACCATGAATTCAAGGTAGAAACCAAGATTTCTACTCTTGAAATCACAAAAACGTCGCCATCCCCTCCATGACAGAAAACCACCGAACTACTTCCACTTACTAAGCTGTATCTGGGATCGAGATACCCACAGTCACTGGCGTCAAGACCGATGACCGGTTCCAACACTCATGAAGTCCTTAAGAACTTCACTGAGTATTGAGACCGACCATCCATCCGAACGTCAGCACCATGGACACCCCGATACAACCAGTAAGTATGACCTGAAGATGTGAACCCCAGAGACGACAATCAGCCAGAGGAACAACCCTACCTAACGAAAAGACATCATTCCCTGATGTCTTTCGCGTGATGGACTCCAAGATTCTTACCGCTCATATCTGTGCACTCGTAGAGTACATTTCCAATCTTAGTCTTAATCATTGCAGGTAAGAACTTTGGAGCCAATTTTGCCGAGAACTTTTTGGTAGCGTCACTCAAATGATGTTGCCGTACAAACACACGTTGTTGTGGTTGAAAAGTCCGTAGTTTAGATCGCAGGTTGTACTGATGTTGTGATTTTTTGAAGGCTGCTTTTAAATTTTGTTGAACCCGGTTCCTAAGCAGAGTCAAATGATCAGTGCGTTCCATTTCCTCACCAGCATCTTCACCAAGCTGGTGTAGTGATCTCAACAATTGGTAAGTATTCCCATCCGAAACTGGATGTTGACCAAATAATAAATAGTACGGTGAGTACTTGGTAGCTGAATGTACTGCAGCCCGCAATGCATATGCGATTTCACCAATTTGTGAGTCCCACTTGGTATGTTGACCTTTAATGAACGCTCGAATTGCTGCTAGAACTGACCTATTGACCCGCTCTGACGCGTTACTTTGAGGACTATAGACACCGGTCCTAATGTGTTTAATGCCGAAATCTGACAAAAGACTTTGAAAGTTCCTACTAGTGAACTGTTTGCCATTGTCACTGTGTAGAAACTCTGGTACCCCATATGTAAGAAACACTTCATTCCTTAGAAAAGCATTCACCTTCGGTGAAGTTGCGTTTCTAAGTGGTTTCAGTAGTACAAACTTCGTAGCATGATCCAGAACTATCAATAACACCGTATTCCTAAGTGTAGAACGAGGATACGGTCCCAAAAAATCTATATAGACTCTCTGCCATGGACGTGCTGTTTCGAATTGATATTGCATCGGAGGACGCAATATCTGATTCGTGGCTTTTGTTTGTTTACATGTGTCGCAGGACACAACATAGTTGTGTACCTGTGACGCCATGCCCGGCCAATAATAAAGACGTCGAAGTAATTCTAAAGTCTTTTTAACACCTCCATGAGCAGCAGTACTATCATCATGATGTTTCTGAATCATGTTTGAAGTCATCGGTTTTGGTACCCAGAGTTTCCACACAGGAACATCGTTGGGTATTGCATCAGATCTTGGCTCAATACGTATGTATAGCTTATCATCCACGACTTTAACAGATGGAAAGTCCTTGGGTGATGATTGAACTTTAGCTATCATATCCGTATATTCCTTGTGCCGATAACCCTCATTGTCGATTTTAATTTCATTAATGTGATGTACTAATGCTTCCGTCAATTCTTCGTGTGTATCGTCATAAAGACGAGATAGAGCATCAGGGACTATATTTTGGGTACCTTTTTGGTGGACAATGGTAAAATCCATATGTTGGAGTTTTAGGCTCCACCTAGCCAGACGACCACTCAAGTCTTTCTGTGACATAAGCCACTTCAGACTTGAGTGATCAGTCACAATTGTAAATCGGTGACCTTCAACATAGCCCCTGAATTTCTTCACACTCAGAATTGCCGCAAGACATTCAAGCTCAGAAACAGAATAGTTTCGTTGAGCTTTATTAAGTTTTTTCGACATGAAGGCTATCGGACACTCTTGTCCGTCTTCGTCGATCTGATACAACACACTACCTATCCCTGTCAGACTCGCATCGCATCTAATAAAAAACTCTTTATTATAGTCAGGGTTAATTAATACCGGTGCTGTAGTCAGCAATCGTTTTAAATTTTCGAAAGCAGCTTGCGCTTCCAATGTCCATTTCAATTTTCCCGAGCTCTTCTTCAATAAATCTGTAATTGGTGATACCACGCTTGCATAGTTTGGTATGAAACGTTGGTACCAACCAGCCATTCCTAGTAAACGTCGTATTTGTTTTACTGTAGATGGAGCTGGGTACTCTGCTACAGCTCTAACCTTGTCAGGGTCTGTTCGAAGACCATCTTCACCAACCAAAAATCCCAAGTATTTCACCTCTCTCAGAACAAATTTACTTTTCTTGAGGTTTATTGTTAACCCAGCCGCTCTTAACAATGAAGAGACTTTGGACAGCAATTCCATATGTTCCTGGAACGTGGAAGAGACTACCAATAGATCATCTAAATAAACAAAGACATTTTCGTGATATTGATGTGGTATCACTTTGTGCATTAGCCGACACATTGTCTGGGGAGCATTGCACAATCCAAAGGGCATAACCCGGAATTGATACAATGGACGACCAGGCACTGTGAAGGCTGTCTTGTCTCTAGATGCTTCTGCCAGAGGAATCTGCCAGAAAGCATCTTTGAGATCAATACTGGAAATGTACTTTGTGCTATTTAGACGACCTAATAAGCCATCAATCAAGGGAAGTGGGTAAGTGTCCTTTTTCGTTAGTGAATTGACACGACGGCTATCAATACATAATCTGTTTTTACCAGATTCTTTTTGTACCAAAACCACTGGCGAGCACCAAGAACTGTTAGACTCTTCGATCACGCCCATTTGAAGCATTCGGTCAAGTTCGGCATAGACCTTTAGTTGAACAGCCGGCGATGTGGGATAGTGTCTCTGTTTAACAGGTGCACTATCACCAACATCGATGACATGTTCAACCAAAGAAGTCTTTCCGAGTCCAGACACTTCAAATGACGGGAAAGAATCCTTGATCATATCCAGTTCATGTTGCTGATCAGTGGTGAGGTTATGTGTATTAAAAGTTTGTAGCTCTGTGCGAGTCAGTTCACTAACAAAAGAAGGAACAATACCGAATTTCTCCCAGAAATCTATGCCCAGGTAGAGCTCTTCTCGTAATCCAGGGACTATATGGAACCGCATTGGTTTAGTGGAGCCATTCACAGTTATTGGAATTTCGATGTAACCCAAAATTTTTGTTGCAGTACCATCTGCCGTACGAATACACGAAGTGTACTTACGGTAAGTTGTACCTGCTGATTCCAATAATTCCAAGGAATTTCTTCCAAGTATAGTGATTGACGCTCCACTATCCAATAGTCCGGAAATATGTTTGTCCAAAATCTTTATTGCTAGTCGCGGCCGAGGATCCTTTGTTTCTGAAAGGATAGATGAAATACAAGCTTTACGAAATAATTTCCTCATCCTCCAATATCTAATGTTACGTTCAAGACGTCTAAAATATGTTCGATGTAATGATGGGAAATTAAATGTACTGGGTGATTTTATTCTGGTTTCCTGAGTGGTGATCGATCGTCCTGCGTTGCTACATCTCTCGTCGTTTTCTTCGGGCTCATTGGATGTTGAACCGAGGGTACCATCCCCGAAGCATGTACTCTCGGACGGTAGTTTACCGACGGGTGACAATATGAACAATTTGCATATATAACGTCCGGCTTATTACATTTCCAGCAGTGCAATTTTATTCTGTTTTTAGAACAATCAGGAGCTCGATGTCCATTTACCCCGCATCTAAAACAGACAATTGGTTGTCTGGACATTGATGGACCAGGTTGATTAGTATTACCAGATGATATCGCAGGTCGTTGCAGAATTCTTCTAGGTTGTGTATCCACAGCTTCAATATATCCATCTTGTTCTGGATCTATTTCTGATTCATAGTCGTCCACTTGCTGTAGTTCGCTAATCCTTAAGTTTGACATTCTGGTTGGGACTGGTGTAGACCACAAACGTTCGAACTTCTGACACAATGTCCGAAGCTCGTCCATAGTTGTAATTGTTGCTGCAAGTGTAGCGTTTTTCAGTTCTACACTCAGTCCTTCCCTAGCGATTTCTAATAATTCAGCTGCAGCAAATGGTCGAACTAATCTCCGATTTAACGAACCCACTTCAACTAAATACTCATAAACGCTCTCTTTGACTTTCTGTTTACGGTTCAAAAGAACACGTAATACCGCTTTATCATCGGTGAGCGTACCGAAGGTGCGTAGGAGTCCTTCCCTAAGCACTGAGTAGGTCACTTCCTCATATTCATGAGTTAAATTCAAATAATATCTATCGGCAGCTGCCTTGAGGTACCGTGGAACGATCGACCTCAGGTCGTCCCAGGACACACGGTCCCTCCTTGCAGCCGCCTCCACTCGATGAATAAACTCATGAACATCAGGGGAGTGACCATCCCCTGTGAAGTTCGGAACCCAATTTGAGTCATAACGACTCAAATTGTTCCTACGTACCTCTCGGTATGCTCCCGGTGACAATGCTGGAGCCGCGACACGAGATACCTGAGGAAGTGGGTTGTATGGTGGTGGTGCTGTTAATGGAGCTTGTGGATAATTTGTTTGAAATTGTTGTAACTGCTCCTGTGGTATCGGTTGATAATTCAGAGGCTGCTGTACCAATGCCGGATTGATGTACATTTGTCCAGCTTGGAACGATGAACCCAGTTGTGGTAATGCGAAGTCCTCCGCTCTTAAACCTGATTGCTGAAAATAAGCCGGTGGTAATTGTTCCGACCGTCTCTGTTGTTGATGGTCTGTACGATTCAGACTATTTATTGTCTCAGTTATTGGCTGTACTGGGATCGGTGTGGATCTCTCACCTGGTCGAAAAGCAGGTGAAGCAGATGGAGCAGATGATACTCCTGGTTTATTTTGTATAATTGGACGTGTTGACAGTGATCCTATTATATCCCAAGCGCGTGACAATTGCGAGATAGCGTAGGTGCGGGCTTCTTGCAAGTCATTGCGAGGACCCAATCTATTCATCCTACCTGTATAATGCAACACACGATTCGCCAAACCATCTAAGAAGATCTGAATAACCGGTGGTTGAAGTCGACGTACCTGATCTAAAACAACTTGTGCTGCCTGCACCACCGTTTGAGACTCAGCTACCAAGTCTCTCGCATGAGATACCGTTACTGGAACTGCACCATGATTTACGTGGTTTCGCAGTTCCTCTGCCCAATTGACCCCCCTGAAATCCACACCCCGAACCAGACACTCGATCTGCAGTTCGCTGGGTTCCAATCCATAAAATGGATGGTCAATGTCTATTTGACTTGACATTTTGATGGTAAAACTTATAGAATCCAGAATTCACAATAACAAATAACGATAATAAAACCAATCTCAACAACAAAAAATGTAGCTAGTATGCTGTAAAAGTGTAAACAATAAAAAACGCAAAACGACAAAAAACCAACGAACGCCCCAAAAAAAACAGAAAATTTTTGTAAAAAAAAACAAACTTCGTAAAGGAACCAAAGGAAAGACCGTCGTAGTTAATCCTTGCTGAATCTGTACAAAAATTCCTAAGATATTGTATATATAAAAGTATAATTTATTTATTTTAATTTCAGATATGCTGAAACTCAGAATTAATTATATACCTAAAATTATTTATTGACGACACACCCCTATGGAAAAAACATTTATTTATTTTAAAATTTGAAAAAAAATATTTAAAGATGTTTATTTATTGGGTGGTCCTCTTAACTCAAAATATTTATTTAATTTTTTTTTTTTAAAAATAATAGATATTTATTTATATCTTGATGTCTTGCTTATTTAAAAAAAATTTATTTATTTAGTTACCTAAAATTAACTTAAATTAAAGAAAAATTATTTATTTAATAAAAATTTTATTTATTTAATTTGTGAAAAATTGTTTGATTTATTTTATTTTTATTTAATATCATAAGAGATTCCCAAAATCAAGATTCGTCTGGAGACAATTTAAAAAGTAAGTATGGTACAATATCCATTTCATTTAAATTTGAAATATCGCGTTCGCGAGCCCACTCCAACAATGCATGTGAGAACTGACTAGAAAAGCCCCTAACGACCAGATTCTACAGAACAGATTCTCCCCAACCTAATAAAACAATCACAACTGTCACGATTAGACACTAGGTCCATTTCTACTGACCCAGTTGTGCTTGTTTAACCTACAAATAAATTACAACTAAACCTAATGCGAAAGTTGAAGAACGCTCCCGAGCACCAGACTTCAAAACCCAAACTAAAATGAAAAACTGTCTATTGTAAAGCTAAATGGAAAAATGGTAAGTTTTTGAATTTGTATGAGGTGAAGCCTCTGATCCTGAAAGCAAAAGTACAATTGGTTCTTCTCTTCATTACACCGAAGAAGCCTCTGAGCAAAGAATGGTACTACTGGTTTGCACCTAAGTACAAACACAGCACTACCACTCCTCGTCCCTGAGGACTCCCTCGCTGAATGAAGAAAAAAAACCAATGTTCTTCGATCGCATAACCCCGATGGCCATAGGCGATCTAAGAACGACATCAATGTTAAAGAGTGAAGCTCTATGGATGGCTTTTTAGGCCTACCGCTGGGAAAAGTGAATCAATAAACCTAAATAATATATAACCTATCCATAATCTAAATAATTTCCCACTTAAAAAGTGCTAAATCGAAACATGAAATACATAATATGTGTCAACAAAGTTTTACACGAAATTAATTAAATCTAATCTTCAGACTAGATAATAAATTGGTAATTTATATTATAAAAAAAATTACGATTATTTTAAATTCAAACCAAGCTTACTAATTTCCAAGTTATTAACTCTAATATATTTGTTTAGGTCAAATTTTTCCGCTTTACTTATTGTATTCAAAACAAACAACAAAAATAAATGTTAGCTAAAAATAATTATTTCTATATTTATCTTATTTTTTAGATTAATCGCAATAAAAAATAATTTTAAAAATGGTAACTAAACACTTACTAAATCTAACCATAATCAAAAAAAACATACAATTAATTTCATATATAAATTAATTGCATCATCCAAAAATATGTACAATATATAAACAATTATATGTACAATATGTATGTGGTAGCATAAAAAAATTTCAAAAAAAAACTGCTTCCCCAAAACGGTTTTCTTTTTTCCAAATAAAAAACAATTAGTATTACTAAAAGTAGATGACAGCACAAAAAACAATCTCCAAAAAAAATTGCTGTCCCAAAACGGTTTTTTTCAAAATTAAAAAAAAATTAGTCTTAACTAATTATACAATGAGGAACAGGGGCCTCCTGTGGACCAATCCACTCCTCATAATTGTATACATTCTTATCAAAATTCAAAATATATAATTTCCTAATCAAAACGAAACCAATAACTGGTTTATTTCAAGATACACAAAAAGCTGATTGACAACCACGGCCCAAACCGATTGCCACCACCCTATTACCAAAAAAAAACCACAACTGGTTTATCCTAAAACTTACAAAGAGAAACGCGAAATTCTTTAAATTTTTGAAAATATAAATTTAGAGTACTTACGATAAATATACACATGAACACACCTTAGTAACTAAACCTTTATTTTTCCCTCTAGCTTTTTAACAAAATTTAGCCAAATAAACCAACGCGAAAATAAACTATATAAGGATATTAATTAATCTAAATTGAAATGATCAATTAATATATAAATATATAAAAATGTTCCACAAAAACAAGTTTTTTTTTCAAACAAAAAAACCGGCTTGCCAACGCCCAAACTGGAAAATATTCATATATATATCTAAAAAAAAGCTAACGGGTCCCTTTTTGTTCGGCGCTACGTGGTAGTATTCACTTTGTGAATATGGACTTTTAATACAAAAACCTTAAATTATGATACATAACCATGTAAACACGCCCGGTATATCGATTTATCCCCCCCCGGTACAAACCCTTGAGATTGGGAATCTCTTATTTATCTAATTTATCTTGACATTCTAATATTTAATGTTTAAATTAAAATTAACATACATATTAATAATAAATACCTTAAGTTGTAGCTGTTGATTGATGTCATCAATATTCTGTTGCTTTAGGTTATTTGTTTGATTTTCCAATATCCCTTGACTAGCGTTTGACCTTTTAACTTCCCATTTATATATCTGCCTTTGAATCCATACGGTTTTAACAACCGGAAAAACCATCAAACAAACGATTGTCTCTAACTGTGGTAATAGCTTCGATCACTGTTATCCTTGCTATTCATACTTTCGATAACATCAGTGGATACTTTATTTTCATGTACCGCCACAATTTATAAAGCAGATTTCAGGAATTCTTAATTTATTTTGATGATGTTGTAAGTAAACAATCATTAATAATTTATCACTTGTATTTAATAAATCAATAACTTTTTTTTTGCTTATTTATCAAACAAAATAGACATCCAAATCACACACTAATGAAAACAGTGTTAACTCTTTTTTGTATAAATTAAAGAAATTTCTTTTTAAAATCAAAATCAAATGTAATTATTATTTATTTTTGATAAGTTTTAGGTAATGTTTAATAACAAAACTGAATTGAAACTTTTCTTTTGAAAAGCCAAAAATGGAATGATTAATAATTTTTTCCAAATTAAAAATTGCAAAAAATGTGTTTTGCTTTTGACCTTTTCTAATCAATCGTGTCATATTCGAAATTCAGCAAATGATTAACAACGACGTCTGTTCATTAGCATTGGAAATAAAAATTTAGTACGTTCGTTTGCTTTTTATAGTATGTTCAAAATTTAACTAGCAGTTAAGTTTTAGAAAATTTTAAAATTATTATTAATGTAAAAATGAACGGAAACTAATGAAATGCATTTTTATTGAATTGAAAACGAAGATGAATTTGGTTTTATTATTGTTTCGTGATTATTGCGATCGTTACAAGTTTTAGTTTTAAGTTTAGAATAACCTAGTTTTAAGATAAAATTAATATAAAGCATAGCAGGGTTTTTTCAAATAATTTGCGGTTTTCCCTCAAATTAAAATATCTTTCTGGACATATCATAATAACAATTAAAATAAAAAAAAAAATTCTTATATAGCTGAAAAGAAAAGTAAAAATTTCTGAACACTAAATAATAATATATCTCATATATATTTTTACAATTACTCTAAATGTATAAATAATCTGTAACTTTTGAGCAATAAATGAATTGAATTGAAACTTGGAGATCAAACCATCATTATATTTTAATTTACTAACAAAATTAAAATATTATTAAAATATTTCTAAACAAGCTTGAAAATAAAATTTTGTAATCAATAAATCAAAAAAAACTATTTTTTTTTTGTTTATTGATAGTGATTTTTTTTAAATCTTGTTTAGAATCAGAATAAATCGGTTTGTGAGATTCTTCCTCATTTTTCTAAAATGTAGATACACGTAAATGCTTTATCGCCGACAATATCTCTTATTTTCATTTTTTTTATCATTAAAAATTTTATTTCACTGGAACTGAATGAACTGTTGAATCTAAAGATAAATTTAGGAATGAAACGAAATGATTCAACATGTCATAGTAAAGATTTAGCTACAAAAATCTAAAGTAAAACGAATTCAATTTTTAACGAAACTTGTTTTATACAAACCAAAATTTTAACATTAACTTAACTAAAACTAAATTAGCAAAGGAATTCCAACTCATATTTTATTGTATGAATACCCTTAATGCTGGCTAAGTTTAAACATTTTGCCATCGAACATATCGTCCCATAAATGTATTTTCCTTAAAATAGCTTTCATAAAATCTGTAATTAGAAAGTTAAATTTTTTACATTCTCAATATTTATTGATTGAATTAATAAAAATTACAAACACTAATTATATCCTTTTTCGAACTTGGTTATTTAAAAACTCAAATCACTGTTTTTCATTTAACTATTTTAATATATGAACTAATGACCCTTTGTTTAAGCTATACAGTTTTTTATTAAATAATTTAATATCAAACTGAACTAAAATGCTTATTAGTTGTAGAATAAATACTACACAATATAATGTAAACGACATATTTACTTCCAACTATAGCCATATCGTAACATGGTTTAACTAGAAATTTTTTCACTAAAAGTTCCTTATGTTTAATCTTTTGCTTGCGCAATCAACCTCTCTAACTGCTAGTTGAAATTGTTACACAGGGTTTATGCAAGCTTTTCAGTAAAACCTTCTTATAAGATGTTTTATAAATGTTTATAACATATTGTAACGACTCTTCGTTGGTTCTTTTAGATTATTGAACAAACACGACAGTAAAAGACAGATCTTTAGTTAACAGAATCTCAAACTTTATTTGTCATCAAATTACAGCAGCTTCCGTTTTTCCTTACAATAAATTCCAGGGTCTCCAATTTATGTACACTAAACTTCACCGCTTTTCCACAATTTGAATCAATAATATTCGGAATGGTAAAATCTGTATTTACTATTCCACTAAGTTCAGATTCTTTCTCTATTAGTACCCAGGCTCAGATACCACCGATTATTCCTTAAACTTGCGAATATTTATAAACACTTTTAATTGCAAAAGTAAAACTGACTCTCTGATATTTTTGTTTGCTTATTTATATCGAAAAATAAATAAATCGAAACTTCTATAATCCACTAGAAATCAATACTACGTAGTCCGTACATCTGAAATAGGCCACACCTGTTTTCATTCATACTTGCATTTGTATTAGCGAACTCAAATTTAATTTATGCAAAATGTATTAGGTAACTCCTTTTAATTCATTAATGTAAACATTTGTATAACAAATTTAATTTACATTAATTTATGCAATACAATTTGCAATACAAGTAAAAGATTGAAAAAGGAGTTAACTTTTAATTAATGAATGAGTAAATAAAATTAACCCATTCTGGACGAAGTTTATTACATTGCCCTCCATTTAGTTTTGTTCGTCCCGAACAATATCAGAGATCGCATTGGTGCTGTTACCTTGGTACGGTGCCAACCTTTGCAGATGTATCACTTTCATCTTGGTACGGGGTCCCTTTTGTATGCGGTAGATGACATCATTAATTCGTTTGATTATTTTATATGGGCCTTCCCAATCTGGCTGCAGCTTGGGTGATCTTCCCTTAGTTCTTCTGGGGTTGTATAGCCATACCCATTCTCCTTCTTGAAAACCGCCACTATTTGCATTTATGTCGTACCTGGTTTTCATTTTGTCACTGGCTATCTTAATGTGGTCTCGAACCTGCTGATGGATTTTATTCATCTTCTCCCTTAGTTGTCCCACATAATCTGTTTTCGTGGATACCAGACCTCCAGGGATGCCAAACTCGATGTCACTAGGAAGATGTAGTTCTCTTCCGAACATGATATTCGCTGGCGTTTCACTTGTCGTATCGTGCACTGCGCTACGATAGGCCATCAAGAATAACGGAAGATCCTTGTCCCAATTTCTTTGGTTGGCTTCTACTACCTTTGACAAATGTTCTTCCATGGTTCGGTTGAATCGTTCTACCATGCCATCTGACTGCGGGTTCATAGGTGTAGTTCGTGTTTTTCTAATGCCGAGTGTTCTGCACAGCTCTTCCATCAGTTGAGATTCGAAATTCCTTCCCTGGTCGGTATGCAACTCGAGCGGTGTTCCATATCTGCAAACCCATTCATTGACTAATGTTTCCGCGACCGTAACTGCTTCCTGGTTCGGTATTGCATAAGCCTCCGGCCATTTTGTAAAGTAATCAATGACCACCATGATGTATTTGTTACCTTTTGTCGTTTCCGGAAATGGCCCCGCGATGTCTATAGCAATTCTCTCCATTGGGGCACCCACATTGTACTGTTGCATCTCTCCTCGAGTTCTAGTTTTTGGTCCTTTGCTTGCTGCACAAGTATCGCATCGCCGACACCATTGCTCCACGTCTGTTCGATACCTTACCCAATAAAACCTCTCCCTTACTTTGGCTAGGGTTTTATTGACTCCCAGGTGTCCTCCAGAAATACTTCCATGCAGCTTTCCCAGTACCTCTTCCACTCGACTTGACGGCAACACCAGTTGCTCCAACACTTTCTTTCCATCAGCGGACTCCCATTTTCTTTTTAATATCCCGTTGTCCATAAATAGTGAGTCCCATTGCGCCCAGTAACATTTCACCTCCGTACTTAAAGGTGCGACCTCTTTCCACTCTGGTCGCCTTGCCTCGGTTTTCCATTTCAATACTGGAGCCATAGCTGGATCTTCTAGCTGCTCTCCTTTAATTGCCTCAGTACACCAATCGTCAGGAGTTTGGAACCTGATTTGATTCACTTTCATTGCCTCATTTCCCTCAGTTCTGCTACATGACTTGCACTCCTCTATACAGGGTCTTCTAGACAAGGCATCAGCGTTACCATGGATCCTTCCCTTGCGGTGTTCAACTTTGAAGTCGTAGTTCTGCAGGATCTCTATCCATCTTGCTGCTTGTCCTTCAGGAAATTTGAATTGTAATAACCATTTTAGAGCAGCATGGTCCGTGCGAATCAGGAATGGTTGTCCACACAAATACTTGTGGAAATGTTTCACAGCCTTGATGATAGCTAACAGCTCCTTCCTCGTGACACAGTAATTCCGCTCCGGCTTTGACAGAACTTTACTGAAGTATGCCACCACTTTCTCATCGTCTCCAATTTTCTGTGACAAAACAGCTCCAGTTCCTACATTGCTTGCGTCTGTGTCCAGAATGAACATCTTTCCGGATTCTGGATAGGCTAGTATAGGGGTGTTGCATAGTTTTTCTTTTAAACTGCAGAAGGCCTCATTACATTCGGTTGTCCACAGAAACTTGGTATTTGCTTCTGTCAATTTATGTAGACTCTTGGCGATATTTGCAAAATTCTCCACGAATCTTCGATAATAGGTGCATAAGCCAAGGAAACTGCGTAGCTCATGAACATTCTTCGGTACTGGCCAATTTTTCACAGCATCAATCTTCTCGGGATCGGTTCTGACTCCATGTTCTGTAATGATGTGTCCAAGGTACTTCACTTCTTTGTGGAAGAGATTGCACTTTACCGGATTCAACTTCATGTTGGCATTACTTATTCTTCTGAGTACTTCTTCGAGGTTCATTAGATGCTCTTCGAAGTTGCGACCCATTATAATGATGTCATCAAGATAAACTAGGCAGGCCTTCCAGGTTAAACCATGTAACACGCATTCCATTAGACGTTCAAATGTTGCTGGGGCATTGCATAGACCAAACGGCATCACATTGAACTCCCACAACCCATTGCCAGTAGAAAATGCTGTCTTTCGTCGATCTTCTGGATGCATTTCAACTTGCCAGTAGCCACTCTTCAGATCTAATGTGCTGTACCATTTGGCCCCTGTGGTGTGGTTTTAGATTATTGAACAAACACGACAGTAAAAGACAGATCTTTAGTTAACAGAATCTCAAACTTTATTTGTCATCAAATTACAGCAGCTTCCGTTTTTCCTTACAATAAATTCCAGGGTCTCCAATTTATGTACACTAAACTTCACCGCTTTTCCACAATTTGAATCAATAATATTCGGAATGGTAAAATCTGTATTTACTATTCCACTAAGTTCAGATTCTTTCTCTATTAGTACCCAGGCTCCCTGATAGTGTATCCAGTGTGTCATCAATTCGTGGCAGTGGATAGCTGTCCTTAATGGTTACCTCATTGAGCTTTCGATAGTCTACACAAAAACGAGCTGACCCATCTTTTTTTCTAACTAGCACCACTGGTGAGCTCCATGGACTCTTAGATGGCCTGATGACTCCATCACTTTTCATTTTGTCCAGCATTCCTTGCACTTCCTCGTGTTTAGCCAGTGGTAGTCTTCTAGGAGGCTGTCTGATAGGATGAGCGTTTCCAGTGTTGATCCTATGTCGCACGATGTTTGTTCGTCCAACATCTTCATCTCCAGTAGAAAAAACGCTGCTCATCTTCGTTAATACCCTCTTGATTTCATTGAATTCGGCTGGATTCATTCTTTTACTAAGATCTTGAAGAATTGCTACTAATGCGGGATTGTTTCTCTGCATGAAGACCTTTTGCTCTTCTTCACAGCTGATTATCTCTTTTATGGTGCTGCATTTGGCGATTTCTTCTCCATGATTGATGACCACTCGTTTATTTGAGAAGTTAATCAGTTGCACTGGAACTACTCCCTCTTTTGCTGCAACTAGCGTTCGGCCAATCATAATGTTTCCTCCAAAGTCGTTGTTAGCTGGCTCAATCATCACAGGTGAATTTTGGTCACTTTTATCTAGTAGCTTAGTCCATATGATTTTCTCAGATTTTGCCGGGATCTCAGTTGGTCCATCACTAATAACACGGACCTCAGCATTGTCGTTGGTGGCGTTTAGCACTATTTCTGTGTTTCCATATCTCAGTACGTGGCTTCCCAGATCTAATATAAAATTGTATTCTTTCATGAAGTCAAGCCCAATTATGCAGTCATCTTCTATATCTGCTACAATAAATCGGTGCCTAAATGAATTTCCTCCAAGGTGAACCTCTTGGTCGCTTTCTCCATGAACTAGAACTGTTTCACCCGTAGCTGTTTTTAGGGTGAATCGTCTTGCTGTATCGATCTGACTATCACAAACCACATCTGGACGCACTATCGATCTCGAAGCACCTGTGTCCAAAGTCAACATGCACGATTTGCTTCCAACGGTTGCCTCTAAGACTAGACTACTATTTTCTCTTTTTACTTGTGATACCACCAATGTAGGGCATTGTAATTGAGCCAGCTTTCGCCCTCCAAAACTGGCACAATCTAGTTTCCCGAATCCGGAACGCGGCCTCTGTCTTCCGGGTGTGGCTCCCATTTACATTCTCTTCGGATGTGCCCCAACTTCCCACAGTTCCAGCATCTTACTCTGCTAGATCTACTTCGTTGATTTTGTTCAGGTTTATTTTCCAAACTTTTGACACGCATGATCACTTCATCAAGCGCTGCTTTCAGTGGTTCCTCAGCAACTTCCATCTGACGTACTCTATCTGAGCCATACGCTCTTTTTCCGGCTTCCATTTGCAGGGCCAATGCTAAGACTTCCGCAGGTAATTTCTTTCCACTTAGATAAAGCTGATTTCTCATTTGTACATCTCGAAGAGCATTGATGAATGTATCAGCTGCCAGTTCGTCTCGGTGTTCAGCGTTATAATTCGGATATGATAGATTAACCAGTCTCACAATGTCAGCCTCTAATTCTTGCAAGGTTTCGCTGACTCCTTGTTTTCGTGTCTTGAGCTGCATGCGATGGAGAGCTTGCATATGACTTTCCCCGTATCTTACTTCTAAGGCCTCCATAATCTTGCTGTAATCACGTTCTGTCGCTGATAGTGTCTGCAAAATTTCAGCAGCAGGTCCCTTCAATGCCAATATAAGCGCGTTTGCTTTTTGCTGGTGCTCAACCCCAGTTGTTGCTATCTCAAATTGCATCTTAAATATCTGATACGATGTAGATCCATCAAATGCGGGTGTTTTTACTCTAGCTGGAGCTGAAGTAGTTGATGGATTGATCATGTTACCTGACTTGCCTTGTGCTATTTCTTGGCGTAATTCACTCGAAAGTTTGCGTAATTTCTCTTCATGTTCTTCGGTAACTTTCCGCAGCTCCCTTTCCACGTTGTTGATTTTCACCTCTGCACTGGATATACGTGACTCGATTACTTCACGTAGACTTTCTTGCTTCGCCATCATATCAGCAAGTTGTTGTTGTTGCTCTACTTTTTGTTGTTGTTGCTGTGCTTTTTGTTCTGCTGCCAGAACTTTTTGTTCTGCTGCCTGTTTCTCTTGTCGGTCCATCATTTCTTTCATCAACACCATCATCGAATCAATTGCTGGGGCATTCTGAACTGGAGCTTCCTCCGGCTATATTTCTATGACCTCTGTGTTTTGGCCTGCTTCTTCTAAAACTTTACGCAGCCGGAATGCAAGTTCTGCCTTCGTTCCATGGATTGGAGCGTTCCTTTTCTTCAACTCATCCTTCAGCTGGGTCTGGCTGAGATCACTAATATTTACTGTCTTGACCATTGTTTCAATAATCCCACTTCTGACACCACTGTAACGACTCTTCGTTGGTTCTTTTAGATTATTGAACAAACACGACAGTAAAAGACAGATCTTTAGTTAACAGAATCTCAAACTTTATTTGTCATCAAATTACAGCAGCTTCCGTTTTTCCTTACAATAAATTCCAGGGTCTCCAATTTATGTACACTAAACTTCACCGCTTTTCCACAATTTGAATCAATAATATTCGGAATGGTAAAATCTGTATTTACTATTCCACTAAGTTCAGATTCTTTCTCTATTAGTACCCAGGCTCAGATACCACCGATTATTCCTTAAACTTGCGAATATTTATAAACACTTTTAATTGCAAAAGTAAAACTGACTCTCTGATATTTTTGTTTGCTTATTTATATCGAAAAATAAATAAATCGAAACTTCTATAATCCACTAGAAATCAATACTACGTAGTCCGTACATCTGAAATAGGCCACACCTGTTTTCATTCATACTTGCATTTGTATTAGCGAACTCAAATTTAATTTATGCAAAATGTATTAGGTAACTCCTTTTAATTCATTAATGTAAACATTTGTATAACAAATTTAATTTACATTAATTTATGCAATACAATTTGCAATACAAGTAAAAGATTGAAAAAGGAGTTAACTTTTAATTAATGAATGAGTAAATAAAATTAACCCATTCTGGACGAAGTTTATTACAATATATATTATCATTTTTTTCTACGACAATTTTTGCTTCTATTGATGTTGTATAACTTACTCCGAAAAATATTTTTAAAGAATTACTTCTATTTTACTTCTATAATTTTGTTTGCTACATTAACCATATCTATAGAGGAATTATACAACATTTGACTATTATAATTTTAAAATTTACGGCAAAAATGTTACTTGGGTAGTATGTGGTCCTTTTCTTCAAAACCAATATTTGATGAGAATAGTTTGCCTTTTTCCTTATGTTTCCTTATGTATCCTTATATTTTTCAAATTTTACAATTATTGACTTTGTTGTCGCCTTATAACCAGCATTGTTGATGTTTTTGTTGTTGTTCTTACCAATAAGCGATTCTAACGTATCTACGTTTCCACCATCCTCAAATTTAATTGCAGTACAAATTTTTTTAAAAGCTGCTTTGGCAACATCATTAATAGGAACGCCAGAAATAACCAGCTTGTTTGCCAAGAGTGCTTGCGATTAGCGATTCAATTTCTAATCCGTTTATTTTTTGTTTTAAAGTTTTATTTTCATCAACAATCAGTTTGACAGATTTTTCAAGATTTTTATGATCTTTTACCAAAGCCTTGTATTCCTTTGTTAGTTCATCAACCTTATGCGATTGAAATTGCATAGCATCTCTAATTTCCCGCATCATTTGATACAAGTTATTATATTTTACATCGTTGGTATCTAAAAACGAGCTATTTAAATTATTTATTCTTAATGCTGTCGTAGGAGGCGTTGAATCATCATTTGGAATTTACGAAACTTTTGGCAATTTCCTTTGTCAATCCTTTACATGCATAATGAAACTGCACCTCACAGTTATTACACTTCATAACAATATGATTTTTATTATTACTTTCGCACAAACATTACACTTGCTAGGCATTTTATGGGATTTTCCGCTTTTTTGATTTTTTATTTTATTTTGCTTAACTGTTTCTTTACATTTATTAATGATATCACATGAAATGATGAATTTACAAGTATTATTGATCAGTATTATTGATATTATTTCTTAATTTTTTTAAGTTTGGGCTCTTTCTTCTTAGTAGTTTTTTGTTACTTTGATTTCTTTTTATTTGCTAATTCTTCAATCTGGTCTTTTTCTGGCGTATTGGTGTAAATTCGTGATTTTCCCGTTCGAGTTGTTGTCGGCTTAAAATGAAGTTTGGGAATTAATCTTAACACTTCAGGACTGAAATAGGCAACTGGATTAGATAAAATATTTTGATTGTCATTGGCTGCTATATTTATTGATTCTGCTTTATGTGGCGGTAGCTGACTGTTAACGTTGGGAGAAGCGTTTTCGACGTGCACAATAAAATCTTGTTCCGAGAAACGCATTGAATTAAATGGCATAATTTCTGTTGCGCTAAAACCTTTTAAAATATTTTCGGCTGAAAAATCTTTCTTAAAAGGGTCATCCGTTAATTAAGCCACGTCATAAATGGTAATCTTTTTTCCACAATTATTAACCATAAAATTATTAAATACAACTTTTAAGTAGTTTTTAAATGGTCCAAATATATACACATCTAATGGCTGAAGTCTATGGGTGGTATATGGAGCAAACGACAATAGAACAATGCTATTATCTCTACAATACAAAATAGAATCGTAGCTATAATGTGATGAATGATTGTCCAAAAGTAACAAAATAGGATTTTGTTTACTACAGTTAACGTTCCTTTTGATGTGTTTTAAAATATCTAAAAATACTTTCACAACCATCCATCCGTTTTTTGTCGCAAATCCCACACATCCAGATGGCCCACCGTTGATAAATACTGCTTTGTTTCGTTGTCTGGGGAAAATATACGCTGGTGGGAGATGGTTACCAGCTGCATTTATGAAGTCAACAAATGTGACAAGTGAACCACGCTCCTCTGAAACAAACTGGAAAACCTGTTAAATTCATTTTTCGGATAGCACCTAGAAGAAACATAGAATGAAAACCCAACTCAAAAATATCAATAAATATTAAAAATAAAATAATTCAAAGATAAGACCTTTGGCACATCCATGACTGTTGTAATGCCTGTTTCATCAGTGTAGTATATGTCTTTCGGTTGGAAATTATGTTTTTTCAAAACATATTCTAAATTGCTGAAAAAATCGGTAACAGCTGCTTCGCTGAACCCAGTTGACCTGGCCAAACTAGTTTTTTTTGGTTTCCTTGATGAAATTGTGTTATTTATTTTTATAAAACCGCGCAACCATTCAATCCCAGCTCGGTTATTATCACCCCAAGATGATGGATGTTTAATGTTGTTGGCCTTTACAAATTGGTAGACGAACTCACGAATTTTAGCATATGTAAGTCCAAACTGCAATCGACTGCATCTTTTAATATACAGTACCAATTCGTCTTCCTGCTCCTTGGTAAGTATTTGTTTTGCTGTATATTTTGATTGGTATTTTCTACCGGAGTTGACCACAACTTCATCGTCACTGCTGTTTCCCGAATCTTCACCATTCCCAGTATCAAAATTTTTAATTTTCTTTAATAACCAATGTTTTTCTGTTAATACCGAATTTCCGAGCTGTACTACTTCGCGTTTCTTTATTTGTGACAACATCACTTACTGCCTGTCTCATTGCTATTTCGTCGATTAAATGTCGTTGTGTTTTACCTTTATAATCTCGCCCTATTTTCTATAAATATTTATAAAAATAAAAAGTCAAATTTAATTTCATATAAAGGGGTACATTTGACGATTGTTGAATGTAGAACAGTGTGGCACATTTAACATCGTCAAATCTACCCCTGGGGCACATTTGACAACGACAATTTCTCAGTGTCAAATGTGCCTCAAAAGCATCTTTTTCCAAAAAATATTTGTCTTTTATTAACATTACACAATTTAATTAAACCGTTTTATTTAATATTTTTTCAATAGAGTTTACTGTAATTACACAAATATTGAACGAATTATCACTAAATATCAAAATAACTTTGAAATAGTCTTACAAACTTACCGTAAAATTTACAACACTAAAAAAATGAAAAGCAGGTGTACCTGGTTTCGCGATTACATTACGACTGAGAATTTTCGTGTATAATATCTCGTTTTAGAAAGGAAAAAAATATGGTAGATGTCAGTAAGTTTAGTTACGAAGAAATACACGAATTGGCTGGTGTCAAATTGACCCAACCTGTCAAATGAACCTCACTCTCCCCTATATACTATCAATTCAATAATAATAGACAATAAAAACGGAGAGTTTCCAAATTCTAAAAAAATTACAATGTTTCTTATACTGTGTTCTTTCATAACTCGCGTCGGTTACAACATATTTTCCCCTCAAAATGGAGAAAAATTATTATGTGAAACTTTGGTATAGTTTTAGTTCAGAGTTTATCCCTTTCGATTCCCTTTGTCACAAATTGGAGCTACTCGACAGAAGTTGTCAAATCAAAAAAATAATAGGAAGTTGAAGACCAAACCTCATAACTGTGATATAAAATTCACACATCACAAAAATGATAGTTGGTCTTCAAGTTAGCTAAAGTTAGCTTAGTTAGTTAGCTTAGTAAAATTATTGTTCAAGATGGACTCGAAAGGGCTATCAAACTTCCTATATATGTGCATTTTTCAAATTTTTCTGTCAATTAAGCTTGAAACCAAAGAGCAAAGTATAAAGGAGCTGAAAGCTAAAGGCTCTGAAATATCAAGGCTTCAGTCTGGGCTAAGGATTGACAATGAGGAGTTTGTTTTTATTTTTGTGCAGCAATGTATATATATTAAACATAAAATTCTCTGTAAAAGTACAAGTATTTTATCTCTGGTTAGAAGTTTGTCGGAAAATTATAGCAGATCATATATTAACTGAATTTAGTAAAAAGATGATACACTCAGCAAACTACTAAAAAACTATGCTCTGTATTTAGCGTTCAGCAATTTCAACTTTTTGAAAACAAACAACCCATTACACTACCCAGAAAACACATTTACGTCATTGTGACATCAAAATGACATCACGCTAAGTCACATCTTATGTAAGATCTGGGTCATATATAAGTCGTATGTATGTCATTATTTCACACTTATTTACATAAGAACATGACATCACAATAATCACATAAATGTGATGTCTAGAGAGATGTTTGATACGTTGTTATAATATAAGGTTGATATCATAGTGATATAAAAAAATTTTTGTGACGTGTTCTTTTTTAGTTAAAAAAACAAAATATAGTAAAAACGCTTACCCGTCAGTCATTCATTGCTCACTACTAACCCACTAAACGCAAAATTTTTCAAACTATAAACAATTAAAATGGATATAACTTTAGTGAAATTTTACAAAATCATAATTAAGTCGTATTTAAGTCCAAATTATGACATCATATCAAAGTCAAATTTAAGATATACTTTCACGAAACTTTGGATGCCCCTTTGTTACCTGCTCCCTGCCAAAGCCACCATGATCCAAACTTCATATGTCGCTTATCGGTCCTACCTGAGTAGGGGGTATGCGCAGAAAAACTTTCAGCTTTTATAAAATAACGAAAGTCTGGCCGTCGCGGGCTCTTGCTCTATTAGTTGTTTTTATTATTTATGTTATATTCGTATAAAAATAATATTTTTGATGCAATATAAGTGTTTTAACTTTTTATTTTTACATCAAACATGGTTTCGAATAAAACTTAATTCAACGCAGAAACATTTTATTAAATCACTATTTATTTGTTCCTGCATTTTTATATACTTTCTATTACGCATACAATTTTATCAATGGCCATGGGGCAAAATTCGATTTTGAAAAACATGATAGCACTCATTTTACCAAAACTATGCAGTTTGTATGTTTATCAATCGTAAAGAATTAAAGCTAACGAGTTAACTATATTGTTCGTTACTGCGGAGAGGCCAACCAGCGATGGGTTCGATAACTAAAGTGCGTTAAAAACAGTGTTGCATAATATTTAGCTTAAAAATGTATATTTTGAGTGATAATAATTAGTGAGCTTTGAATGTGGGATCTGGTTGATGGTTTGCATCTGTAGGTGAAACAAGGCGCTTGATTGAAATTATTAGATTGATATTATAAGTGTGTCAAAAATATCTTCAAGTAAGTTAAAAGAATGATTTTCATACATTTTGGTAACTAATTTAAAAAAAAACGTATTATGGGAAACACTTTTGACTAGGAACAAAGAACAACGTCTTAAATTTGGATGTGCCCTCCTTTCGTTGCAAGGTCCTCAATTGAAGAACATGTTTCTGAGTGAATTCAGATTCAGCTACTCCCTAATAATATAAACAGTTGGAATATGTCAGGTTATTGCATGCTAGATATCGCTAATTATAGAAGCATTGTGGATCAATAGGAATATTTCAGTTGGCAAACATTAGGTTGTTACGGTTGTAGTTAATGAAGGAATCGTTTAGCTAAATGTAAAGGTTTTCTGAATAGTTTTCTCGACTAATAAGTGACAGTTGAAAAATACTAGGTATTGGAAGATTAAATTTCATTTTTCGAATTTAACAGACGAAATGAAGTCAAATGGAAATGTGTGATTACCAACAAAACAATTAAGTAATATTTTTGAGAGCATTTTCCTGCAATTTAAACAAAGATTTGTAGACTCCAACTACTTCATTTTTAACTTCACCATTTTCTAAAATAAATATAGAAAATATGGAGGGCTCTACTAATCGGAAAAACATTTAGTATGGATGTAGGTAGCTTAGAAATGCAATTAATTGAATTACAAAGCGACATTGGCTTGAAATCGCGTGATAAATTTGATATATGGAATAATATTTTCAATGAAAAATATCCAGTTTTAAAAGATGTCTATCTTAGAATAAATTCATGTTCTGGGTCAACATTTTTATGTGAATCGTCATTCTCTCAAATGAATTATGCGAAATCTAAATACCGTCCAAGTAGGACTGAAATTCATCTTGATGATTGCTTGCGTTTAGCTGTAAGTAATTATGAACCCGAATATACTCAAAAATAGCTGATGATATTCAATGTCAATCATCTCATTAAATAAAGAAGTGTTTTTTTCAATGAAAACCATTTTTTAATTACTATAATAATTATTATTCAATTTTTTAATTACTATTATAATTTAATTACTGGTCGATCGCCATTCGTTTAGGAAAAAAAAGTAGCTCTTTGGGTCGAAAAGGTTTAGCACCCCTGGTCTAACGCATATCTACTCATCATATCGACGGCTTCAAAGCATTTACGTGTAACTACATTTAGGAAAAATTGAGAGAAAGCTCAAAATACGATTTATTAAATCTAATTAAACAACTTGGAGATCATTCGCTTTTCATCATTGAAAGGATTAACATCTAATTTTAAATTTAATTCTTCTCTGAATATTGTTAGTGAATTGTGACAAATTTAAACATAATTTATATTTTGTTATTGACAAAATAAATTTATTAAAAATATAAAATAGACAAAAAGTGTCAGTGGGTGATTTGCAAAACAAGAGGAGTCGTAATGACTCCTCCAGTTCAATAGAATCAAAAAATGCCAACAATTATCGCAAAATTGCTAGAATCAATGAGCTCTCAAGAGCTTTTTCCACAACTATTGGATCTTACAACGAAAAAAATACCAGCATGGATGAAGAAGCATCAACCAGTTTTAAAATTCCTACATCTAATAGGTTTGATCCGCTAATGGCTAATAAACATATACCTGAACAACGGGTTAAAATACCACCGTTAATCATAAAAAACAAAAGCACTTGTGAAATTAAGGAATTGCTTTCAAAATCTAATGTAAGTGATTATAATTTAAAATTTACATCTGTTGGTACAAAACTATTGTTATCAAACATCGAAACTTACAATATAATTAAGCCCCATTTACAAAATATTGGATGCCATTTTTTTACTTTTGAAAATCCTACAGAAAAAAAAATCAAATTCGTTCTATCGGGTTTATTTAAAATGAACACAGATGACATTAAAACGGAACTAAATAGCAAGGGCGTTTATCCTATTGATATTAAAATAATAAATCTACGAAAACAACGTTATAATGATCAGGCTACCTATATATTATATTTCAAAAAAGGTACAACCAGTTTAAATATATTAAGAAAAGTTAATTCTATTAACCACATTATAATAACTTGGAATTATTATGTGAATAAAAAAGTTGAACCAACCCAATGCAGAAAGTGTCAACAATATGGCCATGGAACAAGTCATTGTTTTACAGTTGAAGTTTGTTCGTTGTGCAGCAAGTCTCATAGTACTGATAAATGTCCTCTTTTAGAAGTAACTGACAAAGAGGAAATTAGCAAACAAATTAAATGCATCAATTGTTCTGCTAACAATGCAGCAAACTCAAAAACATTCCCAAAAGATTGCCAATAAGGCAAAAGTTTTCAAACAGAAATAAACCATCAAAAAACCATATTCAATCTAAACATCATTTGCAGTATGACGATATTAATTTTCCATCATTACCAACAAAGCAATCATTTGTGAAGGAAAACTTTAATAAACCGGTCAACCATTCACAGTTTTGGCAATCAAAAAACAAGCATTTTATTAATCATAATTCGGATGATCTTTTTTCAACTGATGAAATTATGTCGATCTTTTGTGACGTTGTATCAAATTTGAAAACCTGTAAATCAAAAGAGGAACAATTATATGTCATCACAAAAATGGCATGTAAATATTTGTATAATAATGTAAAATGACTCATCAAGGCATGTTAAGTAAATTAAATGTATTAATTTGGAATGCGAGAGGTGTTAAAAATAAATTAATTGAATTTTATAATTTTCTAATTACAAATAATATTGATGTAGCTATAGTTAATGAAACATGGTTAAAGGCTGATGTAAATATTTCCCTTAATTCTTGCTTTTCTGTTTTTAGATTAGATAAAGAATCTCGAAAAGGAGGTGGGGTCGCCTTGTTTATTAAAAAAAATATTTGTTTTAGAACACTTCCTTCTTTTAATACGAAAGTAATAGAAGCCAAGTGTATGCATAACAACTGAGAATAGAGACATTAACATTATCGCATCGTACTTTCCTGGATCTGGAGTAAATAACGCCATGCTTCGGGACTTTAGATATGATCTTAGATTACTTTCCAACCCAACAAACAGCTTTTTCAATTGCGGAGATCTAAGTTCAAGACATAGATTTTGGAATTGTTCAAGAGCAAATAGTACAGGAAATGTATTGTATGATGAAATTTCAAAGGGTAGATTTTCTATCCACCATTCTCCTCAACCAACATACTACCCTTCCTCACACCGAGGCTATCCCTCAACTCTTGATATCATCTTAAGTAATAATATTCACACAATAAATGAACCCATCACGATTAATGATTTATCTTCTGATCACTTACCAGTTCTTTTTGAAATTACAACAAATCTGAACGCATTTCCTAACCATGACCTTATTCCCTGTTATAAATTAACAAACTGGTCTCGTTTTCGAAGTTTATTAAATCAAAATATTAGTTTAACTAACTTTACCTGTGATGAAATAACCAACGAGCAAGAAATTGATAATAGGGTTTCTCTAGTTATAGAAATAATTTTGGAAGCGCAATCACAATCCGTACCGTTTATCAAAAAACACAACTCCGATATTGTTCTGACAGACGACATTGTTCTTCTTATACGACTTAGAAATAATAAACGACGACAATGGCAAAGAACTAGGGATCGTCGGATCAAAAATGATTTGAACTCATTAAACTCCATAATCCAAAATCGTATATTCGAGATTAGAAATAGGCGTTTCGAAAACATATTACGTGGTTTTTCTAAAACGGGACAAAAAGCTTTTTGGAATACTACCAAACTTATCCGTAACAAAAGAAAAGGACTACCAACTTTGAAAAAAGCGGACGGACAAATTCTACTAACGAGCCAAGAAAAGGTTGAAGCCATCGCTGAAACATTTTACCAATCCCATCTCACTACTCATAATATGAGTAGCAACAATAAGGATTTAAATAACTGCATATCAAATGTAAATTCTAATGAATCAATGGTCATAGCTAATTCAGATTTTACAAATGTCAACGAAATCAAAATAATTATTAAGAACATGGAAACAAACAAAGCTGCTGGTCCAGATAAAATCAACAACAAACTTATCAAAAAATGTACAAAAAAAGTTCTTATACTACTTGCCTTTATTTATAATGCTTGTATAAGAATTGGTTATTTTCCTCAGCAGTGGAAACATGCGAATGTGATCCCTATTCATAAATCTAATATGGATAACACAAACTTAAATAGCTATAGGCCTATTAGTCTCTTATCTGGCTTGAGTAAGATCCTGGAATGCATTTTGCTTACAAGACTACAAGATCATATCAATGAAAACTCAATCATCCCTAACGAGCAGTTCGGTTTTCGACACCATTATTCTACAACTCATCAACTTTATCGACTAGTAAAATGTGTCAAAAATAATCAAAAATAACTATCATCTGGGTTCCTCATGCTTGATGTTAAATCAGCATTCGACAGTGTTTGGCACGATGGAACATTGCTCAAATTGAACAATTTTAAATTCCCACCTTATTTAATAAAAATAATTAAAAGTTATCTGTCAAACCGAACTTTTGCTGTTAAATCTGGCTCTGTCACGTCTCAAACATACAACATACCTGCTGGTGTTCCACAAGGAGCTGTTCTCAGTCCTACTTTATTTAACATATATATGTCGGACTTTCCTAATATTCCAAACTGCAGTGTATTCTTTTATGCAGACGATATAGATATCTCTCCTTTTATATAGACGATACAGAATATCTCTCTGTCTCTAACGATCCGCAAATTGTACTCAACAACCTTGAAAATGGTATAAACATTATTAGTGAATATATGACCAAATGGAAAATAAAGCTTAATCTGAATAAAACTCAAGCAATTTTTTTCACTCGAAAAAGAAAGGCCAGATTCTTACCCTGTCGTAATATTTTAGTCCAAAATCAAAATATTCCATGGAGCACGTCGGTTAAGTATCTTGGTATTAATATAGACCAAAACCTAATTTTCAAAACTCATATAGACAAAACAATTGATAAAATAGATAAATTGATTAGAATTCTCTATCCGTTCATTCACCGAAAGTCCCATCTTACTATTAACAATAAATTATTGATTTTCAAAACCATTTTTCGTCCAGTTATGCTTTACGCATCTCCCGTATGGGGTGATTGCGCCACAACCCATTCAAACAGACTGCAAATTTGTCAAAATAAATTACTCAAAATGATTTATAATTTACCCAGATATTATTCTACCAGAAGACTGCACCAGCTAAATAATATACCAAAAATCGCTTCTAGAGTCAAAACTTCGTATGACCGTTTTAGAGCATCCTTAAGTTTGCTCGATAATAACTTGTTAAATTTTCATTGAATATTGCATTCTCATTTACCTTTTATTTTCTGTAACAACAGTTTTATTAAACAAGTAGCAACCCCTACTGCTTCTCAAATACCTATTTAATTTAAGTTATATTATGTACATTAAAAAAAAATTAAAAGTAATTTCTATAAGTTATAAATTTTAGTTAAGTTTTAGTTTTAAGTTTAGAATAACCTAGTTTTAAGATAAAATTAATATAAAGCATAGCAGGGTTTTTTCAAATAATTTGCGGTTTTCCCTCAAATTAAAATATCTTTCTGGACATATCATAATAACAATTAAAATAAAAAAAAAATTCTTATATTGCTGAAAAGAAAAGTAAAAATTTCTGAACACTAAATAATAATATATCTCATATATATTTTTACAATTACTCTTAATGTATAAATAATCTGTAACTTTTGAGCAATAAATGAATTGAATTGAAACTTGTAGATCAAACCATCATTATATTTTAATTTACTAACAAAATTAAAATATTATTAAAATATTTCTAAACAAGCTTGAAAATAAAATTTTGTTATCAATAAATCAAAAAAAACTATTTTTTTTTGTTTATTGATAGTGATTTTTTTTAAATCTTGTTTAGAATCAGAATAAATCGGTTTGTGAGATTCCTCCTCATTTTTCTAAAATGTAGATACACGTAAATGCTCTTATTTTCATTTTTTTTATCATTAAAAATTTTATTTCACTGGAACTGAATGAACTGTTGAATCTAAAGATAAATTTAGGAATGAAACGAAATGATTCAACATGTCATAGTAAAGATTTAGCTACAAAAATCTAAAGTAAAACGAATTCAATTTTGAACGAAACTTGTTTTATACAAACCAAAATTTTAACATTAACTTAACTTAAACTAAATTAGCAAAGGAATTCCAACTCATATTTTATTGTATGCTGGCTAAGTTTAAACATTTCCCTTAATGCTGGCTAAGTTTAAACATTTTGCCATCGAACATATCGTCCCATAAATGTATTTTCCTTAAAATAGCTTTCAAAATCTGTAATTAGAAAGTTAAATTTTTTACATTCTGCAATATTTATTGATTGATTTAATAAAAATTACAAACACAAATTATATCCTTTTTCGAACTTGGTTATTTAAAAACTCAAATCACTGTTTTTCATTTAACTATTTTAATATATGAACTAATGACCCTTTGTTTAAGCTATACAGTTTTTTATTAAATAATTTAATATCAAACTGAATAAAATGCTTATTAGTTGTAGAATAAATACTACACAATAGAATGTAAACGACATATTTACTTCCAACTATAGCCATATCGTAACATGGTTTAACTAGAAATTTTTTCACTAAAAGTTCCTTATGTTTAATCTTTTGTTTGCGCAATCAACCTCTCTAACTGCTAGTTGAAATTGTTACACAGGGTTTATGCAAGCTTTTCAGTAAAACCTTCTTATAAGATGTTTTATAAATGTTTATAACATATATATTATCATTTTTTTCTACGACAATTTTTGCTTCTATTGATGTTGTATAACTTACTCCGAAAAATATTTTTAAAGAATTACTTCTATTTTACTTCTATAATTTTGTTTGCTACATTAACCATATCTATAGAGGAATTATACAACATTTGACTGTTATAATTTTAAAATTAACGGCAAAAATGTTACTTGGGTAGTATGTGGTCCTTTTCTTCAAAACCAATATTTGATGAGAATAGTTTGCCTTTTTCCTTATGTTTCCTTATGTATCCTCATATTTTTCAAATTTTACAATTATTGACTTTGTTGTCGCCTTATAACCAGCATTGTTGATGTTTTTGTTGTTGTTCTTACCAATAAGCGATTCTAACGTATCTACTTTTCCACCATCCTCAAATTTAATTGCAGTACAAATTTTTTTAAAAGCTGCTTCGGCAACATCCATTGGCGTAACTAGGAAATTGTTCTAGGGTGGGCCTGGCCCCAATAATATTGCTGAGTAAAATAATTAATAAAGTTTCCGTTTTTATTTCTTTCTTTTAATACATAACGGTGTGTCAATTTGAGGTTTATTTTTAAATTTACGGTAATTTATATTTTTTTGCTAGATTATTTATGTTAGATTAGGTTGCAGTGACTGTCACCAAAACACAACATCAGGACGACATACTTAGACCAAAATATGTCGGTTGTGATACCAAAGAATCTCGTTCCCCAACTCGAAATATTTGGAGCTTCTAATGAAGCGAAGTATTTGCGTGATTTTCAAATTATCCAGGTCAGTGAGAGTTTTAAATGTGTGCGTTCCAAAATGAGTTTGCCGTATAATGGGCGAATGCTGGACATGTGCAAAGTAGATGGAACGCTGATTCCACCTAATCCTCCTCCTTACACCTCCTGCAAATCAACACATGGGTGCTTTCCAAGGATCCAGTAACCAGTGATGACTTTAACAATAAGTAGTTTTCTGCCTACTCAAGGAAAGGTTTAGGAAAGATTTACCTGCTTATCTTGCAGCTAATGGTGTTTGAACGCTGACCTATAGATTACGCATTTAACTCTGTCATAAGTTAGTTGTTTGAGAGGAGCAAACGACTCGCTTAGACCTTCCATTTCTTGTAGAAGATCGAGTTCAGTCCTCTGCCTAGAAAATCCGTCCGCTATATAGTTGCATTTAATGCCACTGTGACCCGGCACCTATATAATATGTACGATGAAATTGCCGGTGGTTTAGTGTTCTCTTTTGACATCGTTGCTACTACATCTACCGATTCGAATGCAGTTATTTATGCTATGTTGTTTGCAGTTATTTATGTTTATATTTAGATATATATTTGTGTAAATAATAAATCTTTAAATTATAAAACTAAAAGAAAAAATGTTCTTTTTAAAATAGACATGTTTGACCAATTAAAATTGAAAAAAATCATATAAAATTATAAATTGTTATATCATACCTCATTTACAGCGACATAGCAAATTAGTAGATAGTATATTATAATTTGCATCTTGGCATATTTAATATGAGTTTAAAACGTAGATTGTAATTTGAATCGTAAGTATTTGAATCGTTTGTAATTGTAGTAAGCCTAGATATCAAATTACTTGCAAGATTTTAAAATAAAAAGTGCTTACAGCACAGATTTAAATTACATCTACTAATTTGCTATGTCGCTGTAAATGCGGTATCAGTATGATATTTTTATAAATCCTCACTTTGTAACTTTCAAACAAACAAAAATTATACAAAATCAACATTCGTAGTTTCTAAATTAAACTTTACATTCCTAGTCTCTAAAACTATTGAAAAAATAAAAATAAAAAATAGTTCAAAAATAACAATTCATTGTTTACAGTAATCATGCACTCCCCCAACCATTTAATGCATTACTGTGCACAACGATCTTCATTTTCAGCCATACAAAATTCAGATAATTCCAAAAATAAATCCATCAGACTGCGAATTCCGTCGTCAATTCGCTAATGGTCATACAAACAAACGGAGATATTACTTCTACTTAGGCGCCAAGATTTTTTTTTTGATATAGAATCACTTACTGAAGCGAATAAAACCAAAACGAGTTGTATATCAGCCCCGGGGTCCAAAATACAGGCCTTTGACAAAAGCAAAATCCATTCAAAATTACAGTTTTGAAAAGAATTTTTTCTGTTTTTTTAATTTTTGCTTTATGTCCTATGTGCTTATAAGATAAACAGATCAAAACTGTCCCTTTTACTAAATTTTCTTAATTTACGATAAAAAAAAATCCACTTGCGCCTGAACTTCAAGTCCAATCTTGCGTCAAATGGTCATAACGTGGGCCCCTAAGGTTATGATTATTTTTTTTAAGTTATTCATGTTGATTCTTTGAAATTGTATATCAAAAATAACATTTAAATTGCAACATTTGGTAAAAAAAAGTGTATTTTTAGACGATTTTATTTGTTTCAAAGGCCTATATCTTGGTCCCGGGACTGATATTCAAAAAAAAAATTTTGTAATTTGCTTATAAAAGTACACTAAAAAAATTGGCTGGCGCCTAAGTAAAAGTAATCTTGCCAAACAAACTTAAAACTACGAGTAGTGTTGGTGTTTCGGTGTGGTTTTAGGTCTTATGGAGCAATGAGACCGTATTTTTTTAAAACGAAGTCTATATTGTTCTTATTGTGATGTTTTTCGTTGAACAAATTGGAAGGTGTGGTTTTCCAGAAATTATGAATTCATTTGACATTCTGACATCTGGCACATCACATGTTGGAAAGAAAATGTTTGCTTTTTTAAACTTCGCTACTATGGTGAACCGATAAGATAAACGACCATTTTATAGATACTTTTGTGGCAATATTATTGGTAGTGCTTATTAAACTTCCTTATTAAATTTAAATGAAGATCAGAATAATATCATGAATAATTGAATTGTACGTTTTGAAATAATTTTGAACAGCAAATACCTTAGTAAAGAAATACATTTTCATTTTCCCTAACTGTTATATATACTTCATGAACTTTGTGTTCTAGGGGGGGCCAAAATTCGTCTAGGAGGGGCCGAGCCCTCCGGGCTTCTACCTAGTTACGACTATGGCAACATCATTAATAGGAACGCTAGAAATAACCAGCTTGTTTGCCAAGAGTGCTTGCTTCTTATTTAGCGATTCAATTTCTAATCCGTTTATTTTTTGTTTTAAAGTTTTATTTTCATCAACAATCAGTTTGACAGATTTTTCAAGATTTTTATGATCTTTTACCAAAGCCTTGTATTCCTTTGTTAGTTCATCAACCTTATGCGATTGAAATTGCATAGCATCTCTAATTTCCCGCATCATTTGATACAAGTTATTATATTTTACATCGTTGGTATCCAAAAACGAGCTATTTAAATTATTTATTCTTAATGCTGTTGTAGGAGGCGTTGAATCATCATTTGGAATTTACGAAACTTTTGGCAATTTCCTTTGTCAATCCTTTACATGCATAATGAAACTGCACCTCACAGTTACTACACTTCATAACAATATGATTTTTATTATTACTTTCGCACAAACATTACACTTGCTAGGCATTTTATGGGATTTTCCGCTTTTTTGATTTTATATTTTATTTTGCTTAACTGTTTCTTTACAGGTATTAATGATATCACATGAAATGATGAATTTACAAGTATTATTGATCAGTATTATTGATATTATTTCTTAATTTTTTTAAGTTTGGGCTCTTTCTTCTTAGTAGTTTTTTGTTACTTTGATTTCTTTTTATTTGCTAATTCTTCAATCTGGTCTTTTTCTGGCGTATTTGTGTAAATTCGTGATTTTCCCGTTCGAGTTGTTGTCGGCTTAAAATGAAGTTTGGAAATTGGTCTTAACACTTCAGGACTGAAATAGGCAACTGGATTAGATAAAATATTTTGATTGTCATTGGCTGCTATATTTATTGATTCTGCTTTATGTGGCGGTAGCTGACTGTTAACGTTGGGAGAAGCGTTTTCGTCGTGCACAATAAAATCTTGTTCCGAGAAACGCATTGAATTAAATGGCATAATTCCTGTTGAGCTAAAACCTTTTAAAATATTTTCGGCTGAAAAATCTTTCTTAAAAGGTTCATCCGTTAATGAAGCCACGTCATAAATGGTAATCTTTTTTCCACAATTATTAACCATAAAATTATTAAATACAACTTTTAAGTAGTTTTTAAATGGTCCAAATATATACACATCTAATGGCTGAAGTCTATGGGTGGTATATGGAGCAAACGACAATAGAACAATGCTATTATCTCTGCAATACAAAATAGAATCGTAGCTGTAATGTGATGAATGATTGTCCAAAAGTAACAAAATAGGATTTTGTTTACTACAGTTAACGTTCCTTTTGATGTGTTTTAAAATATCTAAAAATACTTTCACAACCATCCATCCGTTTTTTGTCGCAAATCCCACACATCCAGATGGCCCACCGTTGATAAATACTGCTTTGTTTCGTTGTCTGGGGAAAATATACGCTGGTGGGAGATGGTTACCAGCTGCATTTATGAAGTCAACAAATGTGACAAGTGAACCACGCTCCTCTGAAACAAACTGGGAAACCTGTTAAATTCATTTTTCGGATAGCACCTAGAAGAAACATAGAATGAAAACCCAACTCAAAAATATCAATAAATATTAAAAATAAAATAATTCAAAGATAAGACCTTTGGCACATCCATGACTGTTGTAATGCCTGTTTCATCAGTGTAGTATATGTCTTTCGGTTGGAAATTATGTTTTTTCAAAACATATTCTAAATTGCTGAAAAAATCGGTAACAGCTGCTTGGTTGAACCCAGTTGACCTGGCCAAACTAGTTTTTTTTGGTTTCCTTGATGAAATTGTGTTATTTATTTTTATAAAACCGCGCAACCATTCAATCCCAGCTCGGTTATTATCATCCCAAGATGATGGATGTTTAATGTTGTTGGCCTTTACAAATTGGTAGACGAACTCACGAATTTTAGCATATGTAAGTCCAAACTGCAATCGACTGCATCTTTTAATATACAGTACCAATTCGTCTTCCTGCTCCTTGGTAAGTATTTGTTTTGCTGTATATTTTGATTGGTATTTTCTACCGGAGTTGACCAGAACTTCATCGTCACTGCTGTTTCCCGAATCTTCACCATTCCCAGTATCAAAATTTTTAATTTTCTTTAATAACCAATGTTATTCTGTTAATATCGAATTTCCGAGCTGTACTACTTCGCGTTTCTTTATTTGTGACAACATCACTTACTGCCTGTCTCATTGCTATTTCGTCGATTAAATGTCGTTGTGTTTTACCTTTATAATCTCGCCCTATTTTCTATAAATATTTATAAAAATAAAAAGTCAAATTTAATTTCATATAAGGGGTACATTTGACGATTGTTGAATGTAGAACAGTGTGGCACATTTAACATCGTCAAATCTACCCCTGGGGCACATTTGACAACGACAATTTCTCAGTGTCAAATGTGCCTCAAAAGCATCTTTTTCCAAAAAATATTTGTCTTTTATTAACATTACACAATTTAATTAAACCGTTTTATTTAATATTTTTTCAATAGAGTTTACTGTAATTACACAAATATTGAACGAATTATCACTAAAAATAACTTTGAAATAGTCTTACAAACTTACCGTAAAATTTACAACACTAAAAAAATGAAAAGCACGTGTACCTGGTTTCGCGATTACATTACGACTGAGAATTTTCGTGTATAATATCTCGTTTTAGAAAGGAAAAAAATATGGTAGATGTCAGTAAGTTTAGTTACGAAGAAATACACGAATTGGCTGGTGTCAAATTGACCCCACCTGTCAAATGTACCTCACTCTCCCCTATATATTATCAATTCAATAATAATAGACAATAAAAACGGAGAGTTTCCAAATTCTAAAAAAATTACAATGTTTCTTATACTGTGTTCTTTCATAACTCGCGTCGGTTACAAAATATTTTCCCCTCAAAATGGAGAAAAATTATTATGTGAAACTTTGGTATAGTTTTAGTTCAGAGTTTATCCCTTTCGATTCCCTTTGTCACAAATTGGAGCTACTCGACAGAAGTTGTCAAATCAAAAAAATAATAGGAAGTTGAAGACCAAACCTCATAACTGTGATATAAAATTCACACATCACAAAAATGATAGTTGGTCTTCAAGTTAGCTAAAGTTAGCTTAGTAAAATTATTGTTCAAGATGGACTCGAAAGGGCTATCAAACTTCCTATATATGTGCATTTTTCAAATTTTTCTGTCAATTAAGCTTGAAACCAAAGAGCAAAGTATAAAGGAGCTGAAAGCTAAAGGCTCTGAAATATCAAGGCTTCAGTATGGGCTAAGGATTGACAATGAGGACTTTGTTTTTAGTTTTGGGCAGCAATGTATATATATTAAACATAAAATTCTCTGTAAAAGTACAAGTATTTTATCTCTGGTTAGAAGTTTGTCGGAAAATTATAGCAGATCATATATTAACTGAATTTAGTGAAAAGATGATACACTCAGCAAACTACTAAAAAACTATGCTCTGTATTTAGCGTTCAGCAATTTCAACTTTTCGAAAACAAACAACCCATTACACTACCCAGAAAACACATTTACGTCATTGTGACATCAAAATGACATCACGCTAAGTCACATCTTATGTAAGATCTGGGTCATATATAAGTCGTATGTATGTCATTATTTCACACTTATTTACATAAGAACATGACATCACAATAATCACATAAATGTGATGTCTAGAGAGATGTTTGTTACGTTGTTATAATATAAGGTTGATATCATAGTGATATAAAAAAATTTTTGTGACGTGTTCTTTTTTAGTTAAAAAAACAAAATGTAGTAAAAAACGCTTACCCGTCAGTCATTCATTGCTCACTAATAAGCCACTAAACGCAAAATTTTTCAAACTATATACAATTAAAATGGATATAACTCTAGTGAAATTTTACAAAATCATAATTAGGTCATATTTAAGTCCAAATTATGACATCATATCAAAGTCAAATTTAAGATCAGTGTGATGTCATTAAAGCATTATATAAATGATACCAGGTTATAGTCATGACGAGTGTCAGTTTAATGTCAAATTTACGTAACAACTACATCACATATATATGACCTCTTTGTGATGTCATATTTACGTCTTGTGTTCACTGGTTAGTTTACAAATTTAGATTTTTTTTGTCTCCCTAAAAACTTAACTTTTCTTGTGGATTTTGACTTGCTGAACACGAATATCATATTCATTGTGTTAGGTTACATCGGTGAAAAAAATGTTTGGATCGCATATTTTTCAGAACAAACAAATCCAATGTATTAATGAAACAAGTACACAGTAAAGATGCTAACAAACATTTTGAGCTATTTTTGTGAAAATCCTTAAGGAGTCTGGAAGTTACACTCGAAAATTTCTTGGAGCCTGTAGTAAATTTAAATCCCTTTCTTTTAAGTTAAAAAATGCGGATATTGGTGCAGGTTGCACTAGGTGATTCAGGCTTTCCCAGAAAAAAGTAAAAACTCATAATTTGGAAAAAAAATGTTTACTAAGAATAATAATTTAAATTCTGCAACATAATTGATTTATATATAAATTTATATATAAATCATAATCATTTATATATAATCATAATCATCAATCATTTTATTTATATATAAATCAAAAATCTATAAATTTTTGAATAAAACCTGCGAGTTATTTTGAGTTTTCGTTATTTCAACCGTGTTTATGCATTTTTTCTTTTGGTGCCGCATCTTAAATTATATTTTACAAGTTCAGTTGTTCTCAAACATCAGTAAAGAATTTTTTTAAAATAGTAAATTGGTAAGTTAAATTTATTTATATAGCGTCTCAAGAAAAAATATTCCAAATTCATTTTGTTTTTTTTTGTTGAATTTGCATAATACATCCTGCTTAAAAAATCACTCCATTTATAAGAATTGCATACCTTCCTTACTTCGGCATAAAATTGAATAAAGATAAACCGCGGATGTCGAAAAATAGTTATGTAACTGTTAAATTGCAGTTCAAAATAGTAGAATAGAATAAATGTGCATTTAACGTTTTAACGTTGTGTTACGACCATCACTCGCAGTTTTAACTCAAAAATCTGTATAATAACTCATATAAAAATTATGTTGTAGAATTTAAATTATTTTTAGTAAAAATTTTTTTTCCAAATTTTGAGTTTTGACTTTTTTGGAAAAACCTGAATAACTGCACCAATATTCATGTGTTTAACTTAAAAGAAAGTATATTGAATTAACTGTTAGTGCAAAGAAATTAAAAAAATTTACAATCATTGTTTGTTCAAAATTTATTGCGTTGAATATGGAAAATTTTTAAAAAAACATAAATTTTGATTTTTTTTTCAAATTTTTTCGAGTGTAACTTCCTAGAATCCTTTATGGATTTTTATAAAAAATTGCTCCAAATGTTTGTTAGTATCTTTACTATGCACTTGTTAGATTATTATATTAAATTTGTTTGTTATATTTTATGCGATCCAAAAACTGGAATGACCTTTTTGTTCACCAAAAAAATTGGTTTTTTGCAAAAATCTCAAAATAAGCGATATCCTAAAAAATGAATATATGTAAACTTCGTGTTTAGCAGGTCAAATTCTATAAGAAAAGTTGGGTTTCATTTAAAGAGATTGA
>CAVNZG010000111.1:0-45081 GCA_963693315.1 Diogma glabrata
AACATTGTGATGGTTTGTTTAAGTTGTTTACGTTCGGGTGTCACCCCAAAACGGTTTCGAAGTGATTTATCGTTGAAAACATTGTGATGGTTTGTTTATGTTTTTTACGTTCGGGTGTCACCCCAAAACGGTTTCGAAGTGATTTATCATTGAAAACATTGTGATGGTTTGTTTAAGTTGTTTACGTTCGGGTGTCACCCCAAAACGGTTTCGAAGTGATTTATCGTTGAAAACATTGTGATGGTTTGTTTATGTTTTTTTCGGGTGTCACCCCAAAACGGTTTCGAAGTGATTTATCATTGAAAACATTGTGATGGTTTGTTTAAGTTTTTTACGTTCGGGTGTCACCCCAAAACGGTTTCGAAGTGATTTATCGTTGAAAATATTGTGATGGTTTGTTTATGTTTTTTACGTTCGGGTGTCACCCCAAAACGGTTTCGAAGTGATTTATCGTTGAAAACATTGTGATGGTTTGTTTAAGTTTTTTACGTTCGGGTGTCACCCCAAAACGGTTTCGAAGTGATTTATCGTTGAAAACATTGTGATGGTTTGTTTATGTTTTTTACGTTCGGGTGTCACCCCAAAACGGTTTCGAAGTGATTTATCATTGAAAACATTGTGATGGTTTGTTTAAGTTTTTTACGTTCGGGTGTCACCCCAAAACGGTTTCGAAGTGATTTATCGTTGAAAATATTGTGATGGTTTCTTTATGTTTTTTACGTTCGGGTGTCACCCCAAAACGGTTTCGAAGTGATTTATCATTGAAAACATTGTGATGGTTTGTTTAAGTTTTTTACGTTCGGGTGTCACCTCAAAACGGTTTCGAAGTGATTTATCGTTGAAAACATGTGATGGTTTGTTTAAGTTTTTTACGTTCGGGTGTCACCCCAAAACGGTTTCGAAGTGATTTATCGTTGAAAATATTGTGATGGTTTGTTTATGTTTTTTACGTTCGGGTGTCACCCCAAAACGGTTTCGAAGTGATTTATCATTGAAAACATTGTGATGGTTTGTTTAAGTTGTTTACGTTCGGGTGTCACCCCAAAACGGTTTCGAAGTGATTTATCGTTGAAAACATTGTGATGGTTTGTTTATGTTTTTTACGTTCGGGTGTCACCCCAAAACGGTTTCGAAGTGATTTATCATTGAAAACATTGTGATGGTTTGTTTAAGTTGTTTACGTTCGGGTGTCACCCCAAAACGGTTTCGAAGTGATTTATCGTTGAAAATATTGTGATGGTTTGTTTATGTTTTTTACGTTCGGGTGTCACCCCAAAACGGTTTCGAAGTGATTTATCGTTGAAAACATTGTGATGGTTTGTTTAAGTTTTTTACGTTCGGGTGTCACCCCAAAACGGGTGACACCCGGGGCGGACAAAACGCCCCCACCCCCCCGCCCCCCCCCTAGCTACGCCTCTGTCATAAACACAGTAAGTTGAACCAAAAGTAATATATTCAAGTTATTTTTTAGTTTAACTCTTATTACATGAATTTAAAAATGCATTCGATTTTGTTGCGTGCGTTAAGTAAGTTAAGCGTTAACCGTTACAAGAAACTAAAACACAACAAATCATTGAAAAAACATGAAAGAAAAAATAATTAAATAAAAATAAGCATTTAAATTGCTGTTACGAAACTATAACTGATGGTTCAAAATTTTTTTAATCACAAATGAAAATAGGTAACGTATTATATTTCAACACATGCCTCAAATTTGTTTTTGTTTTACGTTTGAAAACCTCAGAATCTAAATCTGAGGATAGTGTTTGTTTATTGGGATATAGTTGATAGATTTGTCACAGCATACTCTTCAGCCTATAGCTACAAAACAATTTTTATAAATCTTGTGCACACACTCAGGTTTTGATCAGGGCATGATCAGGGCAAAATTCACTTCGAATGGGATTTTGTAAGTATCCCTTCCCATTTTTTTCTTAAAACTACAATCACTACCAGTTTTGACACTTGAGTAAATCTTTGTTTATTACCTAGTTTGGGCAAACACGAAGAAAGTTGAGTAGTGATACGATAACAAGCACAGATCAATTTTTAGACATATAGTTCATGCCTACATTCTAAGAGACTTTTGTTAAATATTCCAATTCCAAAATATTCCCATTATACCAATAATTGTCGTTCATATTATCATTCAATAAATGCCGTTTAAACAATTGAAGCAATATTTTACATAAAAACACGCAATATTGTTTAAATCTAGTGAAAATAAACAAAGAATAATCTGACATTAAGCAGGCATAGCTGTCCCTTCATCAAAAAATGATAGAGATTAAAAAATTTGATCTGTTGAAAGCTAACTAAAATAAGCTCACAATAAAACTAATCAATTAAATAACCAGCTTATTAATCAAGTGTGTTGAGAGGCACTTCAAACTCGGAGGACCTGAGTTCGAATCCTATCTGGGTCAAAGTGTTTTAATGAATACATTAACAACCATCAACACACCGGTTTTCCAATTACCAGATAATCAGGGCCCAGGGGCCCTATTCCCGAACACATATTTGTCAATCGACAATATTGTCAATTTCACCTAAATGCTTAACAACTTTGTTTAAAAATGGTATTCTGTAACTCATATTTGTGTCAAAAAAATTATAACAAATTTTCACAAAATTATAACAGATTTTTGGTACTAGATTCGTACTTTTCACAACTAACTTTTTTAATCTTAAGAGATGCAAAATAAAATAAAAATATATTTAATAAATAAATATGTTTTAATGATATTTATATTAAAATATGATTATTTAATATTATTAAAGACTTAATTTTGGGTTTTAAACTAATTTTTACGCCAATCGATGAAATTTGTATAAAAACATCAACACATGAAACATAAAGCAGAATTGTGATTTTGATAGTAGGGCTATTATTTTGAAAACGTACATCGAAAAAAAAACAACTATTTTTTAAAAATCTGAAATTTTGATATTTTGTTGGTATTGACGAAAGGAAAAAAGTAATTTCTGCTTTTATTTTTTGTGTACTCGGAATCGGAGTTATGCGCGGTTGAATTTTGAGGCTTTTTCACGTAGTTTTTGGTAATGGTGGCAATGTTTTGTGAATAGGTGCCACAAATTTCATCCGACTTACGTATATTTTTGCAAGTAAAAAGGAAAATAATTGAATAATTGAAATAAGTAAGTTTAAAATTAATAACTTTTCTCTTTTCCGCTAGGCGGCGCGTAAAACCTTGGTTTACTTCAAAGCTCATATCTCAAAAAGTAGGCTTTTTTTTTTTTTGTTTTTCACAAATTTTAAAGTAAACATATGCAGCTATGAAATTGAGAAATAAAAAGTCAGCAATTCAATATGGATTTTTTCTTACGATTTTTTAAAGTTTGGTATATGAAAAATTCACATGTGTTTTTTTATTAAGTTAATAATCCTGTACTAAATGTGGATCTAATAAATTAAACATTTCATATTTTAACACCTGCAATAAATTTGAACCATTTTTTGTGTATTTCCGATTGAGAAACAGGTTTTTATTCAGAATAAGAGTTGGAGATCCCAATGATCGAAGATTTTGTTATAATTTCAACATCACCAACACTAACATTAGAAAAAAACATTAAAAAAATATTTTTCCTATAAACATTATAATTTAATCAATATTATAAATAAATACATTAAAAAATTAATTTATATATTTTTTTTTGCCTTTAAATTGAAATATTTATGATCATCAGAAAAAGAAAACATTTTGGCAATTATTTTATCGGGTGTAGTGTTATCCGGTAAAAACAGTGGAATCCTTGAGTTCTTTGTTTTCTTCCAAGAACATTTCGTAGATGTCGGTGAGGTTCCATAACACCAACCGCTTTGATTTCTTAATTTTTGTCGATCCTTCTGTAATAATAACAACATCTTTAAGGCCAGGCATTGTTCTACTAATTTCCTCTGATAAGAAGTATGTTTGAATTTGTTTTACTATATTTTGTGACAAACTGTGGACTTGTTTGCTTTGAGGCCAACTGTAAGGACCTACTGTTTCTCAACAGATCCATGGCGAATTCTACCAGTCGTCTTGATGCATTAAATTCATCCTGGATACGTTGATTTGACCAAAATTTACGTGGTAGAGTTGTCAACAAAAACACTTGTTTTGATTTACAGCTGGCATCTTTAAACTCTTTTTAAGGTTCATAAGCCATGATGTATATTCACATTCCTCGTTTGGTGATAACACTTTAACTGAATCTACTTGAAATATTCTTTGACTTATTGCCGATGTGACACTTGCAATTTTTTTATAAATTCCTGTTGTAATATGATTTTGTTTGATAGGAGATTCGGCTAACCTTCCAAGAGCATTGTTAATATCTTCTAAAATGTCATTAAGTAGTTCAGGAACTGGTGGAGATATAGTATCAACCGAAACTGGTGATGGATCTAAAGATGCTGGAGGTATTTGAATATTTTCGTTCGTTGGAACATTTTCAACATCCTGATTTATAGAAATAATTTCACTATCAATAGCTTCCGAACATGAAAGCTGCTGTATAGAAAATATTAGTTGCATATGAATTTTTATTCATTTTAATAAAATAATTAAATTTACCTTATTTTTATAGATATAAGTGCGACATGTTTCACATATAAACTGGTCATCACGCAAAGTAAAATTTAGGGTCGCAGCTTTTTGAATAACAGCTGGTGTGACCAGTTTCACATTTTTTGATGTCCGCTGATGATTTTTGAGACCGTACAAGTTACAGCACAATTTGAAAGGCATTTCTATTATTATCTTTTCTAAACGTTATGTCTTCTAAATAATTTGGAATATAATTGATTATAAGGCAATCCAATCAATATATATACCCTTGAAATAGTTTTGACATAGGTAGAATCAGGCAAAATTAGGTAGGTACAATTTAATATATTTTGATTGGATGCAAGTATAATTTGGTCAAAAACCGTTTGTGGGCGTCATTAGAATTTTAAATGTTAAAATTATGAGTCTCTAATGAGATTTTAATTAGTAAAAAGGGGCTGAATAGACATTTTTTAAAATGAATAAACATTTTACACACCCTTTTAATAATTTAAATTCCTTTATTTTACCACTTAACTTAAATTAATTTTTAATAAGTTTTTAACCATTTAGCCGCACAGAAAATGGTTCAAATTTATTGCAGGTGTTAAAATATGAAATGTTTAATTTATTAGATCCACATTTAGTACAGGATTATTAACTTAATAAAAAAACACATGTGAATTTTTCAAACACCAAACTTTAAAAAATCGTAAGAAAAAATCCATATTGAATTGCTGACTTTTTATTTCTCAATTTCATAGCTGCATATGTTTACTTTAAAATTTGTGAAAAACAAAAAAAAAAAAAGCCTACTTTTTGAGATATGAGCTTTGAAGTAAACCAAGGTTTTACGCGCCGCCTAGCGGAAAAGAGAAAAGTTATTAATTTTAAACTTACTTATTTCAATTATTCAATTATTTTCCTTTTTACTTGCAAAAATATACGTAAGTCGGATGAAATTTGTGGCACCTATTCACAAAACATTGCCACCATTACCAAAAACTACGTGAAAAAGCCTCAAAATTCAACCGCGCATAACTCCGATTCCGAGTACACAAAAAATAAAAGCAGAAATTACTTTTTTCCTTTTGTCAATGCCAACAACATATCAAAATTTCAGATTTTTTAAAAATCAAAAATTTAAAAATCAACAAAAAAATGTACGTTTTCAAAATAATAGCCCAGTAACTATATTGTTCTTGTCAGATTCACCATATTGTGTTGAATTTGTGTTCGGGAATAGGGCCCCAGCAAATAGAGTTGATAAATTTTAAAATAATGGGTTGATCCCCCATATAAAAAAAAATCGATTAAATTAAGTATACAAGAAACTCGACTATAAAATTCATTAAGTGAATTGAATTGAATTTAATACAGGTGAGGGACACTTGTTGACAACCCTACGTTCCTATATGGAACATCTACGGCGCAAAAGAAAGATTTCCAGGACAATTTATTCTACAACTTTATTGTTTCACAACAACAAGAAAACAATTCTGCAAACAATATTCATTACCAAGAATATTATACAGCTTCAAAAACTCAAACGGTTTATTATAGAAATTTCCAGTTCACAGCATCCAAAATGATACACAAAACTTCTCTTACATAACACTTAAAACTTTATTCACAATTAAATTTAATTTACTGTATTCACATTCCACTTAAACTAAATTAAATTAAACTAAATTAGATTATAACTTTACTTTATCGCAGTCTAAGTTAAAACTAATTCTCATTTTGCAAAGAGGAATTCCCTAGCTTTAATCTTGATGTTATTTGAATGTATATTTTACTTTAAACGAAAGACAACACCGAAAGAAAAAATCTTGGTTGATTCAAACATGCTGCATTGTTAATCGAGCATTAAGTGAAAATTGGGGAACTAAATACGTTTGTGATTAAATCAACCGACGCTTCGTATTTAAATTAACAATTTAACCGTTGTTGATATATTTTTTTATAAGTATCACAAACATATTTGATTTAACCATGTTTGTAGTTGAGTCAACTATGATTTCATTTTCGAGCAACAATGCCGTGGTTGATTTAATTTTCAATTGACTACAAACGTGGTAAATTAAAAATTAGACTAAAAATAGTGATATTGAATACGTTTGTGATAGAATCAAGCAATACTCCGTATTTGAATTGACTATTCAGCCGTTGTTGATAAATTTTTTTATAAGTATCACAAACATATTTTAGATTTGATGATTCATGTATGAAATGTTAATGAAACACAAATGGTGTACAACTATCACAAACAAGTTCCAATTTCTAAAAAATATGACGTCGCCTAAATTATATTATTATAGACCATTTATTATTATATACATCTATTGGTTTGGTACATCTTTGTTTTGTTTTTGCTGCAATCGATGTTTGTATGAGTTCGTTTTTTTCGTAAATATAATATTTGAATTTTTTTATATTAGAAGTATGTATTACGCATCAAACCCAACAAACGTTTTTATGCATAAAGATAGCGTTCGTATATTTATGTTCTAAATAGGAGATGTATGAGTGTGATTTTGATTGTAAAGGATGCATCCATTTTTCGCCATTTTTTTAATGATACAATTTAAGAGACCAAAATTCAGAAATCAAAAAATTTAAATATTTGAAATATGTGTAGAAAATAATACTAATTTTCCATAATTTTCTCATTATTATGAAAAATTAAATTAAAATATCGATAAATCGACATGAAACAAGACAAATAAAAAATTTTAAAAAATATTATAATTTTTTAAATCACTTAAATTATTTATTGAAAGGGCCAATTAATTTACGAAGATTGTTGATATTATATTCACAAAAAAATTTCTTTCGTACATAATTTAATGTGCAGATAATAATAAAATTATTCAATGTAAATTATTTCCTATAAAATGTTAAATAAAACCAGCCATGTTAGAATATATAAAAAACTTTTTATTTCCCTATTCTTTTGTCTATTATTATAATCATTAAACAAATTTTGTTTCTCCTCATTTTTTATTTTAACAAACACAATAATTCTCAAACAAAAACATGAACAAACTACTTAATTCAACTATGATTTTTGATTGTTTGACCACGAAACTGATCACGCCTTTGTTGAGTTATATAAATTGACAATGCTACATTGGTTAAAATAACCACGTTTATATTAGACGCAAAATCAAACCGGCTTTGTAGTTGATTCTACCAACGTTTTTTTTTTGGTGAATGTTTCTGTACATTAAACTGGTGAATAATTTGTTTAATTCACTAGATTTGAATATTGAACAATTTTGAATTATATACTAGAGATTTTTTTTTGGGCACTAAGTGCTTTATTCTTGTCATTGTTTGTTATTCTTTTGTTCCCTAGGAAGTGAAAGATGCAATCCGCTCCCACAAATAAGGGAGCCGGATTGAACTTTATATATAGCTCATTCAAAAATATTTTTTTGCATGAGTTGTATATAAAGTTCAATTCCGCTCCCTCATTTTCGAGAGCTGATTGCATCTTTTACTCCATAGGAAATCAAAAATAACAAACCATGACAAATATGATAGTTTTAATGGAAACAGAAATTTTTTACAATTTTTTGTTTTGAATTCTTATTTGAATGTATAAACAAATTTGTATAAAACCCGCCTGTTATGATAAACATTAAAAATTATAAATTTCTTTTTCTTTAAATCATTATATTTAGTTTTTAATAGAATAATTATATTGTGGTCGTCAAAAAATAGTATATACACCTCAGGCGAGAATACATCATCTCCCTAATTGGTATGTAGGGCTCAAGTTTCGCCCTCGACCTCCAAAAAAACCTCGGGAGAAAAACATGCACTTCTCGCCCTTGTTGTATAATCTACTATTATTTAAGGAAATCAGGCTTATTCTTTAGCAAACATGAATTATGTAAGCATGCCAATTTGTTAACGTCTTTAAAAATAATAAATTTAACGTTCGAAAACACGTTTTGATTGGATTAGCGATCAACTTTTATTCAATTTATTTTAAATGGACTTCTATATAGCTGATCCACTTACAATTTTATGTGATTTATTTGAATAGTAGCAAAAACCAATAATACAAACAGCACGAAGTTAGGTAATTAGACTTCTAATCCACCAAAATGAAACATGATTTCTAAGATCAGCATTTTAAATTTAAATGACAAATTAAATAAAAAACATAATAATTCTATTAATATACAATATTTTGACTTAAGCCAATGATAAATAGCTTTTTGATACAAAACTATGCTAATGCAAACTTTTCTAAATTTTATTAATGAAATTAATAAATAATGATTAGCAACATTTATATTTTTAACTTTTTAACAATAACATAACAATATCTAATAACATCTGATCTTTCTATTGATAACGGATTAACGGAAAAGCCGACATTTTTATTTCTTATGTTTAACAATGGTATCATTTAAATTTTTAAGGTAACTCATCCAAGAGATTACTAAAGTATCAAATTGTTAAATAGTAAATTCTTTATGATTCGTGCTTAAGTGGTCAAACTTGATAGGTTTTAAATTAATAAGAAATACTTTAGCAAAAGGTATATATAACAATATAAATAAACTCATTCAAAATCGAAATGTTAAGGAGCGCTTTGCTTTAGGAATATGAAGCATTTCCTGCTACAGAATGAATACTTTGTAAAGGGTATCCCAAAATTAACGCAAGATTTAAATTACATAGACAATTTATTTTCACTGTCAGAAGTCAGAAGTTTCATTCATACAAACTATGATATTTAAACAGTCCGCTTTGTTTTAACTGTCGGCAATTCTTCTTAGTCGTCGATAATTTTGCTTTGTCGTTATGATAATTCTGTGTTGTCATTTTTTCTTCTAAAAAAATTAAATATAATTTGTAATGGAGAACTAGGCCCATCGGAAACACCAATGGATCAGTAGAAGCGGACCGCGCACATAGTAACGTTGATATCCCTAAACTAGCTTCAGCATGTTGGTTTGAGGAAGTGTACCTGCCACCGCAGCACAAATAAACAGTGTGCGCTTTAACTTAAGGAATGGAACAAAATTGATATAAGAATACACCCCGAGGAACGGGTTTGGAGAAATTTTATTTATTGAAGCAATAAAAACGCCAATTTTTATTTATGTATTAAATATTTGTCTTATGAATTATACAAACTTAATTTTGAACATTATTCCTATATGAGAGGGATTTATTCTTAAATCAGAATGACGCATTCAATAAAAAAAGTGCTTATTAAAGTATGATCACTGAATATTTTGAATAATTTGAGAGAAAAATAAAAAGAAGTTTCTGTTATTAATCCTTCAAAATATTTCATTATTCATCACTACGAATACATATATTATACTTAATATGTTTTATTTATTCCAAATTTCCATAGTTTACACAATTTTGTGATTTTTCTTCCTCCCTCTCTCAGTCAACCACATTCAACTTACAATATTACTCGATAAATTTATTGTTTTATCAAGATTCTTCATAAGTAGGTGGTGGATTTTCAAAAATGAGTTTCCCGCTAACGTATCGAAAATTCCCGATTTTTACAGTTTTTTAAGGAAAAAATCCCTCAGAAATTCCCGTCAAGTTTTCAATAAAAATATACATATAAATTCAATTATTTATTGAAAACACTTCAAAAACCACCACAATTATAACAATATTTATCCTTCCGACAACTATAAATATAGGTTTATCTCTGTTTTTTACGACTATATTTGTGTATGTTATTAGTCTTAATATATAGAATGAAACAAACAGCTGTTAATTTTGTTCTGTACCACAAATGTGGCGGAACACAATAAAACAATTTATTTGATTGTATTGAATACTGAAATGAATTTTATTTTATTTATAAAAATTTGATTGCATGTTATAAAAAATCAAAAAACAAATATTTTGGGCCTGTAGCCCTATTCCGGTACATCGTGAAATAGGAATTGGGAAATAAATTATAGCAATTTTTCATAACTAGTATTCCGTGCCGTGGGAAATAACAAATTCGTATTAGAAAATATTTCGTTATTTCATTTATTGCACTGTTTTCTCAATTCACAATTCCCAGAGAAATGCCGGAATAGACGTACTGATTATATATAAGACAGTCAATTCAAACTGAAGCGCATGTCCCTCTCTCGAATATTACAAAAAAGGCAAAGACTACTATGATTAAATTGAATTAAATTTCCAAAAGATTGTTTTTTGGTTTCTCATTACTATAAAATTTGATGTCTTTCATCAGGTAGGGCTTTCATTAGGCTTTTTATAGACTTTTCATTTTCAAAATACCAAATAATTAAATAGATATCGAAATTGAATCAAATTTATTTAATTGTTTGGAATTAATTAATCAAAAAAATACAATAAAATTCATTGTTTTTCTTTATTCGTTTTACTTGTTTTATCAACAAATTTTAAAATAATTCAATTTAAGTTAATAAATGTTACTCTATTGGAAGGATAAAATGTTGTATTGGGTTCGTTTTTAATGAAGTTTGTTCTCTCGAAAATTTGTAATGCTCGCTTGTGCCTCGCTCACATCGTAAACATTTCCTTGAAAAATAAAATATCGCATTAAACACTTACACAATATATTACTATTGATTCGATTCTCCATACTTCTTGTGGAATAAGAAAGAACTGCTATAAAATGGAGCATTAAACCTATTAAAATTGAGAAGGACATTTTTTAAAACGATTTTCAAAATATTTTAAAATTGTAATAGCTCTTTTTCGATATGTAAACAACTGCTCAGAAATAAAATAGTGATGCCAAACATCCCAATTTTTTTAATATGTTTAAAAAGAATGGATGCATAGAGAGCCAACTTGTAGTTCCAGGTGATTTCATGTCTCGTTTCGCAGCATCAAAATATTCTTGAAATTCAGATAACATGGTGGTCCGTTGGGGTTTTCAAAACGTACCTATATCCCTAAGAAATATTTAAACAGCAGAAAGCTTAAATTCCATCGCGGATTTGACAATACTAAAGCCGATAGATGGCATATGTATTTAAGTAAAATTATCGGGTGATCGAAATCTTTCTGAAGCCTGGTAAAAAATAGGTTGGTGCAACCATTTCTAAATAAGTTTTAATTTAAAACGATTCTATTATTAAATGTGAAAAATCCCGCACTTTCCAAGTTTGTTCCCGCTTTCCCGTTTTATTTGAAATATCCCACAAACGGGAAAAAAAACCCGCGATCTGGCAACACTGGACTGTAAACTTAAAACGTCGCGTAAAAATTTATATTGTGTGATGTATATATTGTTATTCTAAGTGTTTAAGGTAAATTTAAAGTTAAAATAGTTTATTCTTCACAATAATTATATTTATTACAGTAATTCATGGAGCCATTCTTAAAAAACAATTCATTGGAATTAATCGGCAGTTCAGTACAAAGGAACTTTGATTAAAAATGGATTAAATATTTAGAATTTACTAATATTTAGAATTAACTTAAATTTATAATTGTTTGTTTAAATATATAATATAAGGAAATCTTAAAATACCAAGAAAATAATAAAAATAATAGAATAAGAATAATGAATAAGTTATGGGTTTTAATATTATACATAGTTATAGATGAACTGATCGTAAAATTATCACACTAAATATTTAATTTGACGTAATTGACAGAATTCAATTGCAGAATTCATGGCATAAATGCCATAACTAATGCATATATAAGTTTAACTAATACTTAATAATGACTTCGTTGATTCCAATTTTTGGATTAAATCATTCCTTGCCGGGGTACTATTCATTCAAATTAACGATAAAATTATAGTTAAACTATGCATAATCCGTACATAAACTAACGACTTTTTCATTCATACAAGGAATAATCAATGTTTAGTACAAATTTCATAGATAGTATTTAGTATGTAATTATTATTTTCTGACTACCTAGTCACGGTTGAAAATTACACTTAGTTATTGCATAGGCTATCCCTTATAGGAATGTTTCATTCAAATATTTCTCTGGGTGTAGACTCTGGCGACCCCATCGCCGAAGAAGCCGCGACCGTCACGAACACCCCATTATTATATCTTATTTAGTTAAGACACATATGCACAAAACAAATATAGGAAAGTATACATGGGTGATTCTATTCTAACTGTGATTATTAATGTCCTGTACTGTTTACTCTCACTGGTCATTCCATAATATTGTATTCATAAAATTTTTCTATTAATACGATCCTAAGCAATATATTTTATCACTTTTTCTGTGTAATATAATTTCCAGTCCAGCGAAAACTAACAATATATCACATAAATGTCAGTACCGTGTTATGTGTAGTATTTTTTACTTCTTGATATATTTAGGCCTTTAATTTTTAATTATATTTTTTCCATTCTTTAAAAAACTTCCTTATGTTAAAAAAAAATATAATTAAAAATTAAAGGCCTAAATATATCAAGAAGTAAAAAATACTACACACAAGTACCAAAATAGGACCAAGAAAATTTCAACTTTATTAACATAGTACCGTGTTATGTCCATTTTTAGAATTCACCTATAAATTCATTATTTTCTTTTTCACAATAAATGATTCGAACTAATTTTTATTTTAAACTGCGATGGTGTAAAGTTAATTTATATTAGGCTGCGATAGTGTTAATAGTTTAAGTGGAATGTGAATATGCTAAATTAAATTAATTGTAAACGAAACGCTGTATCGCAAACAGAAGTCAAATTAGTTTTTGTAAATAAAGTTTAAAGTGTTATTTTATAGAAATATCTTGTTTATTATTTTGGACGCTGTGTTTATACTGAAGATTTCTAAAACCAACCATTGGAGTTTCTGAAGCTATTGGAAGAATATTCTAATTGGGCTATTATTTTGAAAACGTACATCGAAAAAAAACAACTATTTTTTAAAAATCTGAAATTTTGATATTTTGTTGGTATTGACAAAACGAAAAAAGTGATTTCTGCTTTTATTTTTTGTGTACTCTGAATCGGAGTTATGCGCGGTTGAATTTTGAGGCTTTTTCACGTAGTTTTTTGGTAATGGTGGCAATGTTTTGTGAATAGGTGCCACAAATTTCATCCGAATTACGTATATTTTTGCAAGTAAAAAGGAAAATAATTGAATAATTGAAATAAGTAAGTTTAAAATTAATAACTTTTCTCTTTTCCGCTAGGCGGCGCGTAAAACCTTGGTTTACTTCAAAGCTCATATCTCAAAAAGCAGGCTTTTTTTTTTTTTTGTTTTTCACAAATTTTAAAGTAAACATATGCAGCTATGAAATTGAGGAATAAAAAATCAGCAATTCAATATGGATTTTTTCTTACGATTTTTTAAAGTTTGGTATATGAAAAATTCACATGTGTTTTTTTATTAAGTTAATAATCCTGTACTAAATGTGGATCTAATAAATAAAACATTTCATATTTTAACACCTGCAATAAATTTGAACCATTTTTTTGTGTATTTCTGATTAAGAAACAGGTTTTTATTCAGAATAAGAATTGGAGATCCCAATGATCGAAGATTTTGTTATAATTTCAACATCACCAACACTAACATTAGAAAAAAAACATTAAAAAATTATTTTTCCTATAAACATTATAATTTAATCAATATTATAAATAAATACATTAAAAAATTAATTTATATATTTTTTTTTGCCTTTAAATTGAAATATTTATGATCATCAGAAAAAGAAAACATTTTGGTAATTATTTTATCGGGTGTAGTGTTATCCGGTAAAAAACAGTGGAATCCTTGAGTTCTTTGTTTTCTTCCAAGAACATTTCGTAGATGTCGGTGAGGGTCCATAACACCAACCGCTTTGATTTCTTAATTTTTGTCGATCCTTCTGTAATAGTAACAACATCTTTAAGGCCAGGCATTGTTCTACTAATTTCCTCTGATAAGAAGTATGTTTGAATTTGTTTTACTATATTTTGTGACAAACTGTGCACTTGTTTGCTTTGAGGCGAACTGTAAGGACCTACTGTTTCCAACAGATCCATGGCGAATTCTACCAGTCGTCTTGATGCATTAAATTCATGCTGGATACGTTGATTTGACCAAAATTTACGTGGTAGAGTTGTCAACAAAAACACTTGTTTTGATTTACAGCTGGCATCTTTAAACCCTTTTTTAAGGTTCATAAGCCATGATGTATATTCACATTCCTCGTTTGGTGATAACACTTTAACTGAATCTACTTGAAATATTCTTTGACTTATTGCCGATGTGACACTTGCAATTTTTTTATAACTTCCTGTTGTAATATGATTTTGTTTGATAGGAGATTCGGCTAACCTTCCAAGAACATTGTTAATATCTTCTAAACTGTCATTAAGTAGTTCAGGAACTGGTGGAGATATAGTATCAACCGAAACTGGTGATGGATCTAAAGATGCTGGAGGTATTTGAATATTTTCGTTCGTTGGAACATTTTCAACATCCTGATTTATAGAAATAATTTCACTATCGATAGTTTCCGAACATGAAAGCTGCTGTATAGAAAATATTAGTTGCATATGAATTTTTATTCATTTTAATAAAATAATTAAATTTACCTTATTTTTATAGATATAAGTGCGACATGTTTCACATATAAACTGGTCATCACGCAAAGTAAAATTTAGGGTCGCAGCTTTTTGAATAACAGCTGGTGTGACCAGTTTCACATTTTTTGATGTCCGCTGATGATTTTTGAGACCGTACAAGTTACAGCACAATTTGAAAGGCATTTCTATTATTATCTTTTCTAAACGTTATGTCTTCTAAATATTTTGGAATATAATTGATTATAAGGCAATCCAATCAATATATATATATATATATATATATATATATATATATATATATATATATATATATATATATATATATATATATATATATATATATATATATATATATATATATATATATATATATATATATATATATATATATATATATATATATATATATATATATATATATATATATATATATATATATATACCCTTGAAATAGTTTTGACATAGGTAGAATCAGGTAAAATTAGGTAGGTACAATTTAATATATTTTGATTGGATGCAAGTATAATTTGGTCAAAAACCGTTTGGGGGCGTCATTAGAAATTTTAAATGTTAAAATTATGAGCCTCTAATGAGATTTTAATTAGTAAAAAGGGACTGAATAGACATTTTTTAAAATGAATAAACATTTTACACACCCTTTTAATAATTTAAATTCCTTTATTTTACCACTTAACTTAAATTAATTTTTAATAAGTTTTTAACCATTTAACCGCGCAGAAAATGGTTCAAATTTATTGCAGGTGTTAAAATATGAAATGTTTAATTTATTAGATCCACATTTAGTACAGGATTATTAACTTAATAAAAAAACACATGTGAATTTTTCATATACCAAACTTTAAAAAATCGTAAGAAAAAATCCATATTGAATTGCTGATTTTTTATTTCTCAATTTCATAGCTGCATATGTTTACTTTAAAATTTGTGAAAAACAATAAAAAAAAAAGCCCACTTTTTGAGATATGAGCTTTGAAGTAAACCAAGGTTTTACGCGCCGCCTAGCGGAAAAGAGAAAAGTTATCAATTTTAAACTTACTTATTTCAATTATTCAATTATTTTCCTTTTTACTTGCAAAAATATACGTAAGTCGGATGAAATTTGTGGCACCTATTCACAAAACATTGCCACCATTACCAAAAACTACGTGAAAAAGCCTCAAAATTCAACCGCGCATAACTCCGATTCAGAGTACACAAAAAATAAAAGCAGAAATCACTTTTTTCCTTTTGTCAATGCCAACAATATATCAAAATTTCATATTTTTTAAAAATCAAAAATTTGAAAATCAACAAAAAAATGTACGTTTTCAAAATAATAGCCCAATTACGAATATCTTTCCTATATTGTTTTCCTGTTATTGTAGAACAATAGCGTTTTTTTCTGATTTTGGAATTACGTTTATAAAAGCAAGGCCAATCCGAAGTAAGGTTGTAAAACGTGAAAATACCTAAAGATTATTTTGTAAATTAATTAGAGTAAATAGAATTATTAATAAAAGTTTACTGGCAATAAAAATATAATACAGAAAATATGGAGGGGCTGAAATCTCACAGCTCTGAGATTTCAAGACTAAAAACCATAACATAACTCTTTGTTAGAGTACAAGTATTTTTTAACTCTGCTTAGAAATTAATTACAAAACTAACACGAAACATCAATACGTTGTCGGAAAACTATAGCAGATCATAAATTAACATAATTTAGTGAAAAGATGATACACTCAGCAAACTACTCAAAAACCTCTTCATTTAGCGTTTCGAGAAAATATTACACAATCACAAATTTATTTTTCTTTCAAAATTCCAAAGAAAAATGTAAAAATTAAATAAAATCAAACCTTTTCAAAATTCCAAAAATTAGAATAAAATTAAAGATTTAAACTTTTTCTAAATTCCAATTATATTCCAAAAATTCTTAGAAATTCAAATTTTTCCATAATTTTAAAAATATTGCAAAAATTATTACAAAATTCAAAATTTCAAGCTTTTTTCAAAATTCTAAGTATTTTGAAAAAAGTTTTAATTTTTGATATTCTAAGAATTTTTGGAATTTTTTTAGAATGTTGAAAAATTTTAAATTTTTGATTTTATTATAATTTTTGGAATTTTGAAAAAAGCTTGAAATTTTGATTTTGTAATAATTTTTGCAATATTTTTATATATAAAATTATATATATAAAATTCAAAAACTCTATTTTTCTCAAAATTCTAAAAATATAGCAAACATTATAACAAAATCAAAAATTGAAACTTTTTTTTTTAAATTCCAATAATATTCCAAAAATTAGAATAAAATCAAATATTTAAACATTTTCTAAATTCCAATAATATTCCAAAAATTCTTTAAAATTCAAACTTTTTCCAAAATTCTAAAAATATTGCAAAAATTATTACAAAATCAAAAATGAAATTGTTTTCAAAATTCCAAAAGTTATAATAAAATCAAAAATTTAAAATTTTTCAAAATTCTAAAAATATTCCAAAAATTCTTACAAAATCAAAAATTAAAACTTTTTCCAAAAATCTAAAAATATTGCAATAATTATTACAAAATCAAAAATACAAACTTTTTTCAACATTCCAAAACTATTTCAAAAACTATAACGGATTCAAAAATTTCCATGTCCAATTTCATTTACAATTACATTTACGTCATAAAAACAGCTACATTTTTTTTCCAAAAAATTGGGTAAAAAATAAATGAAATCATTTTTTGACACACTTGACATTATTTTTTTGACAAACTTATAATGCCATAATTCTCAATAATAATAGTAAAATTTCATTTCAAACATACAATTAATTTTATTTTTTTTCCAAAAAATTGGGTAAAAAAATAAATAAAAATCTTTCTTTTGACACACTTGACAACATTTTTTTCACAAACTTATAATGCCATAATTCTCAATAATAATAATAAATTACTTCGGTCTGAAAGACCTAAGTATTACATTCATGAGCCAAAAGTGAAATTCTTACCCCCACTTTTTTAGGCATTTCTCGACGTTTTAGGACCTACTGATTCTAAAAAAGCAAAAAAAAAATGTATGTCTGTCTGTCGGCCTGCCGGCCGGCCGTCATTACCTACGATGCAGGGAAAACCGCTGGAGGGATTTCAAAAATTTTTATTCTCGAAAAATATGTATACTCAAGGGACAGGTCAGAAAGGACGCTGTGTTCGATAACTGTACCGGAAGTGTGTCAAAAAAATCATTAAGTGTGTCAAAAACAGCAAATTTTCATATTTTTGGCTTAAAAAACGTTCATTTTAAGTGATTACGAGTAGGAATAATGAATTTGGAGAAAGCTTGATGGTAGGGATTGGTATGTGAAATCAAAAACTAGATTATTGCATTATAAGTTTGTCAAAAAAATGTTGTAAAGTGTGTCAAAAGAAAGATTTTTATTTATTTTTTTACCTAATTTTTTCGAAAAAAAATAAAATTAATTATTTGTTTGAATAAAATTTTATTATTATTGGGAATTATGGCATTATAAGTTTGTCAAAAAAGTGTTGTCAAGTGTGTTAAAATAAAGATTTTTAATTATTTTTTTACCCAATTTTTTGGAAAAAAATAAAATTAATATTATTTATGACCTGAAATTTTGTTATTATTATTGAGAATCAAAAGTCAAAAGAATAATGCTAAGTGTGTCAAAAAATGATTTCATTTATTTTTTGGAAAAAAAAATGTAGCTGTTTTTATCACGTAAATGTAATTGAACATGAATTTGGACATGGACATTTTTGAATTTGTTATAGTTTTTGAAATATTTTTGGAATTTTGGAAAAGGTTTTTATTTTTGATTTTGTAATAATTTTTGCAATATTTTTAGATTTTTGGAAAAAGTTTCAAATTTTGTTTTTGTTTTAATTTTTGCCATAGTTTTAGAAATTTGAAAAAAAAAACAGAATTCTTTTATATATAATTTTAAAATTTTGAAAAAAGTTTCAATTTTTGATTTTGTAAGAATTTTTGGAATATTTTTAGAATATTGAAAAAATTTTATATTTTTGATTTTATTATAATTTTATAACTTTGGAAAAAGTTACAATTTTCTATTTTGTTATAATTTATGCAATATTTTCAGAGTTTTTGAAAAAGTTTTAATCTTTGATTTTGTAATAATTTTTGAAACATTTTTAGAATTTTGTTTGAAAAAAGTTTGAATTTTTGATTTTATTTAATTTTTACAAAATTTTTGGAATTTTGAAAGAAATATGAATTTGTGATTTTGTAATATTTTCTCGGAACGCTAAATGGAGAGGTTTTGACTAGTTTGCTGTTTGTATAATCTTTTCACTAAATTATGTTAATTTATGATAGCTGTTATAATTTTCCATCAACGTATTGATGTTTCGTGTTAGTTTTGTAATACATATCTAAATAGAGATAAAAAAGACATGTACTTTAACAAAAAGTTATTGTTGATATACATCGCTGCCTAAAACTAAAAACCATGTCCTCATAAAAGTTTTTTGCCGAAAACTATATAAATATCCTTAACCCAGACCAAAGTCTTAACATCTCAGAGCTGTGAAATTTTAGCCCCGCTATATTTTCATTAAACATACAATTAATTTTATTTTGTTCCAAAAATTGGCTAAAATAATAAATAAAAATCTTTCTTTTGACACATTTGACAACATTTTTTTGACAAACTTATAATGCAATAATCTAGTTTTTGATCTCACATACTAATCTCTACCATCAAGATTTCTCTAAATTCACAATCAAGATTTCTCCAATTTCAATGTTCCTACTCGTAATCAATTCAAATGAACGTTTTTTAAGCCAAAAATATAAAAATTTGCTGTTTTTGACACACTTAATGATTTTTTTGACACACTTCCGGTACAGTTATCGAACACAACGTCCTTTCTGACCTGTCCTTTGAGTAAACCTATTTTTAGAAAAAACATTTTTTGAAATCCCTCCAGCGGTTTTCCCTGCAGCGTAGGTAATGACGGCCGGCCGGACGGACGACTGGCAGATAGACATATATTTTTTTTGTTTGCTTTTTTAGAATCAGTAGGCCCTAAAACGTCGAGAAATGCCAAAAAAAGTGGTGGTAAGAATTTCAATTTTGGCTCATGAATGTAATACTTAGGTTTTTCAGACCGAAGTAATCATGATTTGAAAATAATTCATTTTTTTACCAAACGTTTTTATATGTCAAAACTTTTTCTTTAAAGATGTTTAAGAAATATTTCTATATCACTTAGACGTTATATTTCTTTCTTAGTTATGAAACACGATTATCTTGAAAGCTGTCTAATCGTGTAGTGACTAGGTAGTGATAAACTGAAAAAAATTACAAGAATAATTTTAATTTTTTTTCTAAAAACATAGTTATTTTATCACCACATATTAGTGATGGGAACAATCGCTAGAAAATAATCGAGTTATTCGATTGTTGAAACATTTCCAATTATTCAATTGTTCGTAACAGACTAACTAATTCATTCGGATAAAAACTTTCAACTAGTTTTATTGTTCGTAGAGTTTTAATTTTACTACTAGTTTTTTATTCAAAGTGTTTTCATTCGAATAAAAACAAAACTGGTTTTTTATCCGAGAGGCTTTGCAAGTTGCAACTCTAAAGGATCATTCGTTCTCTACTACTAGTCTCTACAAATTTTAGGTAGTTGGAAAAATCGAATAAATAGTTATCGAGAGGTTTAAAAATATTTGAACTTGGTAGTTTTCTTGATTAAAAAAGTATTACATAAAATATTTGTAGAATTTGTTTGCATATAATATATAGATGATATGTAGATGTCCTTAGAAGATTTAAAATTTAATTCGATTTTTTTTATTAAAGTATAGTATAATTTTTTTTCTTATGTTTTCTTATGCTTCGCTAAAACAGTAGACCAATTTTGGCTTATAAGCGTTTATTTTTTTGGTAGTGTATCTAGTCGGCTAGCCCTGATGAGAATGATATACTTTTTTAAAGTTTAATAAAAAGTTCTTATCGGTTCGAAACTAGATCGATCGACAATTGTATGGATATCAAAAGAATTTTATAAATTGCACACTACATTTTGTTAGATTCAGTCTTATTATTCATGATGGGAAAACTTCCATCGGAGTGATATTATATCACAAATAGTTCATTGAATTAAAGTATATGTAGTTGTTTGATATTTACAAACAAATTCTACAAATATTTTATAATGAATAATTAATTCTTCACGTCACTCGGAAGAAAATGAAAAAGCATTCGTTTTCAAAAAAATCAAATCTTTTATTTTGTTTTGTGTTTTTGAAAATAATTTAACTATACAAAAAAATGAAGATTTAAACTATTGTTAATTTAAATTTTGAGAATTCAAAGAATTCAAAAATTGATCGTTCTGCGTAGCTATTCAGTGTAGTAGATTAAAATAAAAAAACTAATGAATCGGGTCAAAATTAATAAATTACTATTGAAATTCAACCAATTATGATCGAAAACCAAAAACTATTAAAAATACTAATTAATCTAGTATTTAATAAATATAAAAAATTATAAAAAAATAACGACGCCCATGTACACAAATGTCACATCAAACTTATAGGACGAACTATGTTTGTATGTTATGTTCTATTGTTTTCAAAACAAATTTATAATCATAATTGATTATATTTACTAAAATTGATTATATTTATAAAATACAAAAACAACAATACATCTTTACTTTTTGTTTTATATCTCATCTCTTTCTCTCTCAAATGCTACTATATATGTATCATTGATAAATATTTGTTTAGGTAAATTTAAATTTATTTGTATTTTTATCACAATAAAAAAATTATGTTTCCAGTGTTTTTAACCAGTGGGTATTGGGTTGACATGAGTCAAATTATATACAGAAAAAATTTCAAATAATTATAATTTTAGTTCATTGTTTATATAATTATAGGATTATTATTATATTTGATAGTTTTATGATGAAGCTTTTTCGTAGTATTCGATTAGTAATTTTAGAATAGTTAAATAAATATTAGATTTGTGGAGATATATTCGATGCAAAAAGTAAAACTTTAAATAAAACAACTACCGCTGAATTTGAAGTTACAAATATTGTAGAAAAAGTGTACAATTTGCGGAATATTTCAAATGTTTATAAGGTTATAGAGATAAAATAAAACCTTCAAGACTCAAAGTAACAAGAAATTAGTTAAGATTTACTATTCCTTCTTTATTTTAATTTGGGTATTTCTCAAGTTATTAGTATAGTACATATATATGTATATTGAATTAAGTTTTTACAATCTAGAATTTGCTTAGTTAAACACTACCAAAATTTTAAATCAAATTATTTGATGTTTTACATTGTTGAATGGCCGCATTAAATCCTTCACAAAGTGTCAAATCAGATTGACCTTGGGCACATTGCAAAAATTGTTTTATTTCCCATGCGCATGGTCCTGCGTTTTCAGTTGGTTGTCCGTATTGAGTAGATTCAGTTGTGGCTTGTTGTGATAAAGCTTTAGTTTCATTACTTCCACTACCATTAAACATACCAGTCATTACATACGATATTGTACGACCAACTGCTGTTCCAATAGCCGATTCCGCCATTCCTGCCATCATTGAAGGTCGTTGTGGATTTTTTGCAGATGGAGCTGTAAGAGCTGAGTGTGGTGGCGGTGCTAACGCAACTTTCCTTTGTGGTGGAGCATGAGCTGAAACCGATCTACAAACAATTATTTTTGAAAACAATGTAACAATACAATATCTAAAATGTATTTTCTCACTTTCTTGAAGCTCGTGGTGAACTTGCAGTACGACCTATTTTCGGCATTTTTATAAATTTGCTTTTAGGAACACAAAAAAAAAATCAAATGTTTTAAAATTTTAATAGAAATAAAAATATGTTTTTGCTAGCACTTCCCGCGATCACTTTTTTTGATAAAATAATTAAATCGATTAACCACAAAAACTAATATAGTTTTTGAAAAAAATGAATATGTGTTTTAATGGTTTGACAGATCGGTTTCTGATGCAATTTCAATGTATTGGTATAGTAGTATTTTTTTACTTATGAATTTTTGACAGATACCACGCCAGACAGAAATGAAAGATGAGATAAAAAGTAAAACAGAGATGTATTATGTGTTTATAATTTGTTTATATTTCTTGTTGTTTTGATTGATTGCAAACATAATGGATTATAAATATAATCAATTGTGATAAAATATAATTGACTATAAATATAATCAATTGTGATTATTATAAATTTGTTTAAAAAAAATATTACATAAATTAAATTTTTACTACCTAGTCCGTACCATTAGTTTGATGTGACATTTGTTTACATAGGTGTCGTTGTTTTTTCTTACGAATGGATACCAAAATTTTCGACTTCATTCTGGGATGGGTAAGTTAATAGAATTGTAAAATTGATATTTTGTATTCGTTAACCGCCCTCCTATTAATTCGTTACTATAAAATCGTTACTACAAAAGATATTCTCAATACCATTTTTAGGTGGCAAGAAGCATAGAACAAAGAGAACACAATTATGAGAGAGGCCATACATGTCAAAGAAATAACGTTGCAACAAGTGATTCATTGGGTTACAGCTTACAGTTCTTGTATAGGTATTAAAAAGTACGATTAATAAATTTTTGGGTGAAGTTTTGGATGCCATTTATAACGCATTAAAGTAGTATATAAAGGTAAATTCAATTTCGGGTTAATATTCAGATTAGGGGTTTCACCAATATCTTTACTAAATCAGTCAATATTTCAATACATTAGTTCTCTTTATTTAACGAGATTTTACTCAAAACTCTTTGTGGCATGCAATTGAATAAATAAATAATTAAACAACAGTAACCATGCTGTGTTGTCAGCGTTTTTAATTTCTAATAAACTACTGCATACCAAACATTAGGCTAGAAATAACATTATATACTTAAATAGAATTACACTATCGAATAACATATGAATCGATAATGGAGATGCCCTAAATATCAATATTTACCGAACACCATTTACACATTATATTAAGTGCCCTCTGTGAGTTTTTTAGGAATAAACAAATTTCTCCTGTATCTTACCACAAAATATGAAGATTTATAAATAATATTATATTAATTCCTGTATTTTTAGGTACTTCTTCAATATGAAAAGGACTGGAAAGAAATCGAAAAAGAATTTAACGATACATAAAATCTCCCATATTGTGCGGGAAGCCTAATTCAGGTTCACTTTACTTCAAATACAAGGGAACCTTTAGCATTGTACTTTTGGCTACGGGAGATCATGACTACAACTTTAGATTCATTGCAAAATAATCCCTTTACATGTATGCTTGCAAAATAATCCCTTTACAACGCTATTGAAGAAAATAAACTCAATTTCCCTGATACATCTGAAATTTTGGGAGATGAAGTGTTTTCTTTGAAACGTTACTTAATGAAGCCTTATCGCATAAGTAAAAAATTGTGATATTAACAAAAAATCTTTAATTATAGGTTGAGTCGCACATATCGGATTATTGAAAATGCGTTCGGAATGCTGGTATCACGTTTTGGTGATAAAGTCCTGAAAAAATGGTATTGAAGTTCCATGTGCTCTGTCCAATTAAGATGAGTAAAACAAAGAAAAAACTGAATTGTGCGGTGGATGTAGAAAACCATTTAACGGTCAAAATAAACCTGGTTCATGACGAGAGGACAAGAACAACAAAAAGCATGGGATCTTATCAACATATCACCATCACAACATAGAAACTATGTTGTGGATGCTAGAGAAAAAGGGACAAGATTGCTTCTTATTTTATTGGTGAAGGAGCTGTTCCTTGGTAATATAAAATGATAGATTAAAAAGTTACAATGCGGTTACTCAATCTCCTTGTGTTAACTTGTTAAACGTGTTAAATAAAAAAAAATTGAGTTTTGTGCTTAGTTCCATGCTTATTTATTTAAATATAATATTATAATTACACATATTCATCAAGGTTCAGTTAGTTCACTGTTAGTCATAAGTTCATCTTCTATAGCGGACCAGTTAGTAATATATATATGTAAAGACATTGGCCATCCCCTCAAAACCCCTAATGTTTCCTGGACGGAAACAAGAACACAGTCGCTATTCACTTCGTCTTCATTTGTACTATTTCTACTAGTAGATCGCTGATAGACGGCCAATTCACTATTATTAGTCATTATTACTTTATCAACACCTTCATTTGTACTGCTTCTACTTGGAATAGAAGTAGGTTGAGAAAGTTGGCTGAGCCGAACAAAGTTTTCAGGGACTGAAAATCATATTATAGTTGTATGGCATTTTAATTAGTAGAGCTTTTAGCTTCGAATGTGCATGTACAATCTGTTAGTAAATTTATCACTTGACTGCTGTGATCATTGTGATACTTGTTTGAGTGCCTGTACAGTGCTGTCCAATGAGTCACCTAAATTTTATTTTTGCTCTCAACTCTTCTTATTTTATGAGCAGGGAAACAGGGAGTACGAGGCTTAGGCTTCTCAGAATTGACAATTTCTGGAGGAGGTTGAATTACTACAGGGTTAGTACTTGATGAAAACTCAGCAAAATGGATTTCTTTATCTTCTGCTGTCTCATGTAACAAAAAAATAAAGCAAATCTTTTAAATTAACGTTTTTATTTATTTGATGATCGATATAAGTATACTATTTTTAAAAAATTATTAATTCAAACAATTATTCATAAATGTGCAAAAGTGCTCATTTTGTTGATGGGGTTCCTTTCCTAGTAGACACTTTTCATAATGTAAGTAAATAGTTAAGTTTGACTAGGGTTGGAAAGCCGTTAAAGTACTTTTTTGTAGTAACTACTTGGTAGTTCGACTAAATACTTTTTAGTAGTTTGTCGAAGCACGTATACCGTTTAAAAAAAATAGAACCGCGTTTACGTAGAAACTTATTCCAGTTCTGAAGAACTTGTACCTAAACAAACAATAATGCTTATAAAATGTAATATTAAAAAACCACAGAAAACCTAAAAAAAAAGAATGTAAAGTAACAAATTGGATGGTACTGGATGATAGCGTGCAACGGCACACCAATTAAATCTATGATTTCTGATTTTTGTTTATTTATATGCTTATGATTGAGTCGTTTTTCATGCACCTACCATAAAGTTTCAATAATATACCAAGCTATATAAAAACCGAATGACACTTACCATGTTTGACTCTGAATCATTTCTGACTTTGTTTTGCCTTAAAAAACTATCAGTAGATTCGTTCCAATACAGTATTGGTTTGTAGACTGCACTATGTCCTCTTTCAGTTCCGTGTGATGCTTTCACTCTCGCTCTTTCCTGATTATAGGGTCCTCTCAGAATTTTTATTTTTGACCTTAAAGCTTTAATGGATTTCAGACCCGACACATGCAGAGGCGCTTATTCGAAGGCGCTTCTTCGACCGCATCCCGTTTATTTCGATTTCTAAATTTTGGACTACATTTCAGCCACAAGCATGGATATTTTTGGTATTGTTTAAAAATTTATAGTTGTTGAATATTGAAACATTATTCAACGACAAATATCAATTTCTTTATTTAAACTTCTTTAAACAAAAAATAAACACAAAAAAAACACCGTGAGAAATGATAATGAACTGTCAAAACAACTTTGTTCACACGATGGTAGCTACTGCCACTGTCACGGCAGAACTGTCGCACTATCAAGTACATTGTTATAACTTATAGTGCGACAGGACAGTGCGATAGAACTATATTGACAGTATTTTCGTTTATCCCATGACAAAAAACATGTCAGTCGCTGTCATGACTGCAACTGTCACGTTAACTGTCAATGTGTATACCACGAATGTTATGTCTTTTTTTGAGAACCTGTTTTCGAAAAATCAATGCGACCCTTGAGGGAGAATTTTGTTAAGGACTTTACAGCAAAACCTACAACTAAACCTACAGCAAAACCAACCTACAAAACTACATTAGCGTCGTCTTTAAAAATAATTATTTTTAATATTTTTTAACAGCGTAAACAAAGTTTTACTATGTTTACGCCCATCAATCTCCTTTACAACACATATGACCCGGTCTCTTGCAATTCGATTTCAAAGTGGCCTGGTGACTTTTCAATTCAAGATCAAAAATGATCGAGTTCAGCGTCGGGTAGATTACGAATTTCATCTGTATTACTGTAGTAAATTTTTTTAGTAGATTGCATTTAAACAATGAAATGGTCAAGAAAATTTTCCAAGAATTTGTAAGTCAACGGGTACAAAGCATTTACGTGTAACGTGTATTTTATGAAAAACACTACATTTTTAAAAACTTTATTATCAGTAAAACAAAAAAACATAGTTTTTTTTGATTTATTGATAATAAATTTTATTTCCAAGGTTGCTTACAATATCAATAAAACGTTTTTTTAGCTTCCTCTCAAGTTTTCGAAGATAGAGTAAATGCTTTGCAACCGTTGAAATTATTTTTCACACATAAAATGGCTTTCGAGGTCTCAACACTTAGTTGTGATTTTTCTGATGTTTACACTATATTTACCGAAAAGATTTTCAGAAAAACGCGTCCAACTGCAGCATTAGTACCTGGTAAGGAAAGTGCGTATATCAAAATTTTTAGTGCATTATTGTATGGGACGTGGTTTGTTTCAAAATGATGCACTGTTTCTACTTTCTAAACATTTTTCTCTATTGTGATTTTTGCATATAAACACATCAAGATAGGTTGTAATCCGAAGAGCTTCATTCTCGTGAGGTCAAGAAGGAATTTCCTTGTCCAGTACAAATGAACAGAAATGCACCAAAAGAGACGGTGGAAATGGAATTTAAAAAAATGGAACCAAGAAAAGGGAAAAATTTTTTGCTCAAGGAGATTATATATTCAATATTGTTATAAAAATAATTCGGAAACCCTGACTCTCGAAATTTCTTATGAATCACAGAAAAATGTATATAAAAAAATTAAATTAAATACTGAATATAACAAAAACTATATAATGTAGTCTAATGTTAATACATATAGAACTACAAATTGACCAAGTGTCAGCCATTGATTTCACATTGATTGGAAACAATCAATAATGACTATACAAAAAAAAACGTGACTTAGGATGTTAATTAGAATAGAAATGTTCCCCATTCTATGAATTCACACAAAGTATTGTCTAGAAATTTAATGCAAAAAATCCCATATAACGTAAAAACATTTCCATAATATGGAGTCTAATGACAGTGGAAAAATTCAACTTAAGTAAAATAAATAAGTGATGAAGAAGTTTCAACTTTGAAATTGTCATCGCCTCAACGGCGTAATCGATAGCGAGTCTGCTCACGGATTCGAGCCGGTCACTGACGAGGGTAGGTTCGAATCCCATCCGAAACACGAAAAATGTGAATTGGATTTTTTTTCTGAAAAACTTCAAAAAGAACTAAAACACCGAAATTATATAAATCAAATCAAAAGCTTACATCAACTAGTTGTCTTCTTCCAAAACCAGTCCTGTGGAACAAATGTTGATTGTAGGCTGTCACAAATTACATTTCAAATATCCCTTATTTAAAAATTTGGAACGTAATCCATAGACGGTTTGTAGAATGCAATACACTATGATAATCACAATAAAAATACACATTTCAATTAAATCATTTATTGCACCTGCTCTTCCAAATCATTAATGCACCAATAAAAATATTGTGACATCATTAAAATGGTTAACTGTTGCATTTTGCAAGGCACAAATGAGATTTCTCAAATACTACGTTGTACATATATGTTTCGCGTTGAAACAAATCTAACATGTTCAATTATTGACGACGAGCTAAATTTGTGTGCACTATCTTACAAATTAAGCTAAATATAGTATTTTTATGCAACTTTTCATTAACTTTTTTGCGAAGAACTTTAGACGAGTTATTTCCACCTTTTCGAACACAATTTCGAACATCCAACTCACATTCATTAGTTGCATTTTTTTTAGCCACCAATCATTCATTTGTTTCAAATAACCGGCATGGTAAAACAACGGTTTCGCTATCTTCGAAGCCGTTTTCTAATACAAATACGCTCTTATTTAAAAATACAAAAATATGTTTTTCATAATAAATTGTTAATGTTGAAATTTGCTTGGATTATTTGTTTGATTTTGAAAACTAACACTCAACACTCTTAACACTCAAAACTTATTAAAATGCAACGAAAACCTAAAACTGCTAGGATAAAAAACACAAATTTTAAAAATTAGCCTATTTATATTGTTGTTTTGGGTCCGTATCCCAGATCAAAATCCGGGAATACTGTTCTCTTGATAGTCCTTGATCATCTGTCTAAATTTGTATTACTCAAACCTCTCAGAAATGCAACATCACCTTCAGAGAATGCCTTTTTGAGGAATAAAGTTTTTCTAACATACGTTGTTCCAGAGTGTCTCCACAGTGATAATGGTAAACAATTTCTCAGTAATTCTTTCCAAAAACTATTATCAGAATTCAATATTCAACATATTGAAACTAGAGTCTACAGCTCTTAAAGCAACGCTTCAGAAAAGGTGAATAGGTCGATACTAGCAGTGATCAGATCGTACCTAAGAGGTTTGCAGAATACCTGGGATGGCAAGATTTACTCAACTCTTCGAACTCTTCACAGTCTAGGTGAACCAATTGACATGGATCTTGATCATAAAGACCAATTAGCGATCGTTAGAATCCGCATAAAAAAATATATTGACACAGCGTTTATAAAGCCTCAACAGCATTACAATTTACGAACGCGACTTCGTACATTTGAGCCACACAACGAATCTCGGTACGGCAATAGCACCTAAGTGTTGCTGCAAATAAATTTTCGGGCAAGCTGACTCCAAAATTTCTACCAGCCATAATAGCAGGCAAGGTTGGTAACGTACTGTACAAGTGTACAAACTTGGATGGTATAAGCCCATTGGGACTTACTATGCCAGAGACATAAAACTTTAATAGGTCTTTTTAAATTTATTTTGTAATAGTTTTCAATTATTTGTCTTTATTAATTTATTTTCTTTGTTTTTAATTATTATCTTGATCTATTAGATTTCCACCCTGGTTGATTTAAGAAATTATCCATTATGCTCAACATATTAACGATTATGGGTAAGATGTGTGCCGCTTAAGGCTTTTGTCTGCGGTTGTCTGACTCTGATTTGTATTAATTTACCCCCCCCCCCCATTCATTTTCCAATTTAATTACAAAGTTTTTTACTATTTTCTGAATAGTCCTCATTGTTAATAATAGATATAATGACTCTCACGTACTTGAAATTGAATTTCGTTACTTGAGGGCACTGCCCAAGAGTGTTAGGTAGATTGCATTTTTTTGGGGGAAATCTGATGTGCGTAGAAAGAGATTTTTTTGTCTCACGTCTGTCATCAGTTCCCCAAACAATTACTGGCCAGGGCTCTTAAGTACGGGATTTCGGTTGATGGTCGTGGTATTCAACATTTATATTTATTCTTTGCAATATAACTAACCTTTCGTTTTTTTGTTTCTCTTCGGCTTGTACTTATCGCTTGACTCATTTGTGCATACTTACCAACTTTGTGCTGCAGTTTTGGGTGGGGTTGTTGTGCTGAGACCCGGTGTGTCTCAACTGGGCGATTTTTTCTGCGAGACATGACAGGTTGAACGATAACTCAATAAAGCTGGTCAACAAACCTTTCGCTTCTACGGTCAGGGATATGGACGCAGGTTAAGTTTAACAACGTCAATAAAACATTTTTTTTTATTTTTTATATATCTACAACATCTAAAATTTTCAATTTCTTCCATCATTGTCATTCAACATCATACAATTTACTGATCATTTGGTTATCTGGTAGGAGGCATTCGTCTCATCAATTCGTAGTCTTTATGGTACTTATATGTTGCTACGTTGATTGACTTTCATATAGTGCTGCCTGATTATTATTTAAATTTTAAACTATATTCAATCAATTTCTGTTATGCACCAACATGTAGCGTTTGAATGAACCTACTATCTTATACAGACTGTTGGGGCACTTATAAATTCTGGGCAAAAATGTTTAAAAAAGTGGTTGAGGCTTGGCCGTCATATCTGACAGTAAAGTATCAACCTCCAGCGCAAAGCACTTTTCCATCTGTTGTGCTGCAACATTAGTCAAGTTATAGTCTTAAATTTTAAATTCGGTTTTGTTCTATCACATTCAGTTAATTGTATTCTCTTACATTAACGCAACCAAACAAAACTATCAACTTTTTAACTAGCCCTCGTACATTCACAAGAAAAACCACATATATCAATAACATTTCTAAAAGATGTTGTCACATTTATTGGTTGTTTGTTTTAGGTAGATTTCATATAAAAATCTACCTATTGCAATGGGCTTCATCTTGGAATTTCGGAAAAATTTTTGTGCTAAACGACTATATATGATAAGCGGAGACGAAAAAACAAAAAAAAAAATTTTATATATATATTTATATATAAACGATATAAGATATACCGAAAACGACCGGCACTCTCACGGTCGCATTTGTTGAGGTAGATCAAAAAAATTTTCTGTACATGTGTGTTCTATTAATATCTCGGACGAGTTCGTGAATCAGCAAAATCCGACACGTGGCTAAGGAACTAGAGCCTTTTTTCTAAAAAATTGATTTTTTAAAACCAATATAACGGCCGGTTGGATACTAATATTTTATAAAAGTTAACAAATTTAAAATCTTTGAAATCTTTTTTATCAATTTGTTTTTAAAATAGACCTCTGCAGTTAGAGGTTCCTGAGTGAGCGGCTCCAACAAAAAAAGTTTGAAAAAAAAATTTTTTTTTAAACAACCGGCACTCTCACGGTCGCATTTGCAAGGCCAGAAAAAAAAACATTTTCTAAAAATGTGCGTTTTATTAATATCTTCGACAAGTTCGTAAATCAGCCAAATCCGACGCATGGTTAAGAAACTAGACGCTTTATACTAGAAAAATACTCTGTTATTTAGATCCGTTATAACGACCGTTTGGATTCTAATATTTTTAAAAACTTCATAAATTTAGAATCTTTAAAACCTGTTTAATCAGTTTCTTTAAAAAAAAGACCTCTGCAGTTGGAGGTTTCTGAGTGAGCGGCTCCAACAAAAAAGCTTGTAAATTCAAAATGCGTTTGAATCAACCGGCACTCTCACGGTCGCATTTGGAGCCAGATCAAAAAATCTTCCGTAAACATGTGTGTTTTATTAATATCTTGGACAAGTTCGTAAATCAGAAAAATCTGACACATGGTTAAATAACTAGAGGCTTTATACTAGAAAAAAAATTCGTTTTTTTATCCGTTATAACGGCCGTTTGGATACTAATATTTTTAAAATGTTCATAAATTTAAAATCTGTGGAAACATTTTTATCCGTTTCTTATAAATATAAACCTCTGGAGTTAGAGGTTTTTGACTTGTTGGTTTCAACAAAAAAGTTTGCCATACCCACTAAACTTTTTGTTACTAGTATAACACGTCTTTAGTTTGTTATCATTCATAAGAGTGCGTTAGTGGAAGTGAGAAAGGCATATATCTCTTATAATGCCACTGCTTATACGCACATACGAAAAAGATCGAAACTATTATATGAGAACAATTTACAATTGTGTTTTTACGTTTTATGTATATATATGTCGACCATTTAATTTTAATAAAGTGAATTTATAATTAAAGTTATTAATCATATTTAAATTTTTTAAATATAATTAAGGGAATTGTAAACGTAAGTACCTATATTTATATATAAGTAAATACTCAAATTTTAAAACATTATATATGTTATTCTTTTAGCTTAACCCCATTTTATTTTTTCAGATTGATATATGATAGTTAATAACTGTATATATAGTATTATTTTAAATATATATTTAAGAAATATTTTTATATTTATTTATTTTATTACAGATAATAAACAACTTAAACAAAATTATTAAAATGTATTTTATTTACAAAAATTCCAAATTCTATATCAAGGTGGTTACACGATTTAGGTTTACCAAGACAAACTAAAGACATGTCTGACCAGACAAACTAAAGACACGTCTTACCAGACAAACCCTATACATGTTATACAAGACGAGGTGGGACATTTTGTTCGCGCGGTCTTGGGTTTGTCTTGGTCTTGTTACTATAACGCGTTAATAGTAAGTTACTAGTAAATCTGGTATAACACTTTTACTGGGTAACTACAATTTCCAAAAACCTTATAACAGCCAATGAAAAAAAAAATAAAAAGGTTTGAATAGAAGAAATTAATTATTTTTCTTAGAAATAAACTATTTTGATATTTTGCAGTAATTGGACGACACATGATATAGCGTAGGTTTGTGTCATAAATTGTCACAAACATGTGGTAGATTTGATATTTGTTTGTTGCAAAACTGAATAGATATAGTTTTGCTTATATGCAGCTAATTTTCTTTTTAAAATTTGTTTGAAATCTGTTTTAAATTAGTTTGTGTTGTTTGAACTAATCTGATACATCAGATTCTTCTGGCACACAAAACTGTCTGATCTCGAAATCTACCTATTTCTAGCGGATATACGTGCCGCTTGGACTTTTTTTTATAAACTTTATTATTAGTTTCTCTTTTCAAATGTTCCTTTGTATTGAAATAAAAATCCAGAAATCGCTACATGTATATTGGCAACAAATATTTAAGATGATAATGAATTTTTTTTTTCATATGCTTATATTTTTTTTTTTTACAACAAATTTTTTTTGATATAACAAATACAAATTTTTGTGTGGAGGTCCCCTTTATTTTTGATCGATGTAATTGTATTGATTGTTTTAATAGATGATGAAACCGCGAGAGAAGTTGCTTATGTGTTCTTGTTCTCTCGTTTATGTTAAGACGAAAAAATAAATATCGGCATTTTTCATATTTTCGGGGAGTCATAATTTGATTTTCAAATTGTTAAAGGGAGTCATAATTTGATTTTCAAAATTTTATTCGCCGTTCAAAATAAATACAAAGAAAAAAGTGAAATCGGATGAAAAATTTAGCTGTTAAAAAGATTATATACATATATATATGTGCAACGGCATAGTTATATACAACGAAAGAGTAAAAAAAATTTAGGGTATTACAGCGATAACAACGCGTGTGGAAGTGCATTAAGCTGCTTAATTTTTTAAATTTTTTAATGAAATTTCCGAGAGTTAAGCTTGGAACTGATATACAACGTGAGAAATTCAATTGTTGAGATTATTGCAGATTTTATTTTGATTAGATATCAACCATTGGAGATTTGTTCCAGTGGCGGAGACTGTATGTGTACCATGTATTCATTTTGTATCCCAACCGGCTTGATTCAATTGATTAAAATTATACCTTTATGTATAACTATCAAAAAACGGACGTTTTACGAAGTGACACAAAACTTAATTTTTATATTCAATAATCTCACTAAAAGTAACTGGACGAACGGAAGCGAAAACAGCTATTACACAATTTTGGACAAATCCATACGCATTAGTAGCACGCAACAGTTTTTGTAATAAATTTCGAAAAATTTGTTATTCTCAAACACTATATACAAACTAAATACAGTGTAACCTCTTTTATCCGGACAGCTTGCGTCTAAGATAATTCCAGATAACCGATTTTCCGAATAACATATTCCTTTGGATATTCCTTCACAACAACACATAAAAACCTTTTAAGATCAAGGTCCCACAACAACATGCGTTCTAAGGATGTTAATGGACGCAAATCTGTTTTTTTTTAAAGTTTTTTGTTCAATAATGGATAACTAAACCATAAATCCTATCACATATAAAATATGACATAGGCCAATATTTCGTGATAGGATAGGGAAAATAAAAATAAAATAAGAGATAAAAAGCAAATTTGTTTTAAAAATTTGCAGGAACAAAACTAAAATTGGTTTGCCAATAGTCCAGCTAATGGCATAATCCTTGATTATGGGACGCAGTATATTTTCCAATGATTAAAGCTCAGATATATAGTTATATGAAGGCTCGTTTCTATTCTCATTAAAATAAAAAAACATAGTTCATGATAGTTAAAATGCTTTTGTGATAGTTAAAATGTTTCGAAAAAAAAATATTATTTGAATACTCAAGAATAATTATTAGAAAAAAAAGCAAAACAAATAAAAAAAATTTAAATGTTATGTAAATGTATGTCTGCAAAAAAAAAATATTTAATTAATTTGATTAATTTGAAAAAGTTATTTGTCAAGAATAAAAAAATAAGAGAAATACATATAGTGTATTTTTACTGTGTATACTAAAATAAAAATAAAATCTAAGATAAATTATAATTGTTAGTTCTGAAGTATTTATCAGGACGAAACAAAACAAAAAAAAATACATATAAATGTTATGTGACTGTGCTTACAAAAAGTTTAAGTTTTGGCCTTATTAAAACGAAAAAGAAAGGTCAAGATCAAACAAATTGAAGTTTTGAATATGTGTAAAACTTCATCCATTTCTGCACAAAAATAAGGCTTTAAAGTTTTTAAAACAAAAATAATATGTATAACCACCTCAACATTTCCACCTCAACATATTTTGTTTTTTTTGGTTATAGTTTGTAATAAAAAGTTGAGAAACTAAAAGAAAAATATATTTTGAATTTTGTGGTAATGATTAAAATAAGAAAAAAAATTGTAGTAATAAAAAAATAAGAAAGTTTAATTATAAAAAAAAGGAAGAATTAATTATTAGTTATAAGTGTTTCTTTACCTAAATAAATAAGAGTGAGTAATTTTATTGTAATTATTGCGTTTTTATTTGTATAACGATTATTCCAATTTTTTTTGATGAGAAGTAAGATGTTTCTCATTGTATCTTTTGTAAAAATAAATATGTGCTAAGCAAGTTAAGTGATTGAGAAGGATGACTTTCGTTCATCGGTGGTTGTAAGTGTAGTGTAGTATCGATGAGTTTTTGTTTATTACATATGTAAGTATTTAGTTATAAAATACCGCTCTATCTAGATCATTCTGGTTTACCTAGAAACTTCACGACCAATTTCCCTGATGCTTAAGCTGGCAAAAAAATAGCGGTTAGGTAAATCTTGCCAGAATGATATTATTGTTGTAGTATTGGTTTTACAGTTAAAGTTTTTTTTAAACAAATTGTAAAATTAATCTACACAATTGGCGCCCAAAAACAGGTTTACAAATTCAAGCTATTTGGTTAGAAGCTCGTTCTAGAAATCAGGAATTTTTTTCTGTTCACAAATTTTTTTTTTGATTTTTTTTTGTTACTTTTTCAAATTTTGGAACACCCCTTATTAGTAGCTACATTTTTTTTTAGCTTCTCGAAAGATCTGAAATATTTTCCGTCATCGAAAAATATTCCAATTGAAAATTTGATTTTGTTGCTATGCAATTTTTTTACAGATTTTATGTAATAATAATTTGCATTAAGCTAATAACAATTTTTTTCTATAATTTAGTTTATTATTATTTTAAGTATGATTGAAGCGTAGTTTTTTTATGCAGTCAACGGTTAAAGATAAAACGTTCATTTTTATTTCCGTCATAGGTATGTGACGTTTTGAATTTTAATAAAAGGTAAAAATACGTTCAAATCTTTAATGTTGATATGGCTAAGTTTGTTTTTTTTGCTTTGTATTTCCCTGGCTAGTGTTGGTGTAAGATTGTGGTCGCATTTCATTTCCATTAATTCATTAATGTTTTGAACGATATGTTAGTCCACCATAATCATGCACATGTTTGTTCTAGTGGGAGGAATGTAAAGTGAATGCAGTTTTGACTAAATTTTAGCGTTTAATTAGATTTTTGGCAGAATTTATTCTAATTATTTTAGTTTCAGTACTTTTTCGTATTTTGTTTTTGGAAACAGTTTCTAACCATTTTTCATTCCCTTTTCTAAATTTTTTTATAATTTCAATTTAGATTCAAATGACGCACTCATGTTCCATTTTGATTTAATCAGATGTTTTGATTATGCAGTGTTAGTAATTGGATTCTTTAATGGAAGTTCTTTTTTTTTATATAAACAAATTTTTTTTAAATAATTTGGTTAATTAGACAACAATTCATCGATATTATACTTGCAACTTGTGGTGTTCGTTGGTTTTCTTTCTCAATCAACTATTCGCATACTTAATACTACGTTAATAAAAAAAAACAATTTTACTTTCGTTTCTTTAAAAAAGAATTAAATTTTGTTTTATATGATCTCTTTAATAACTTGATTGAAGTAAAATTAAATAATTTCTTTTTCTTTTAAGGTAACTTGTTTAATTTATAATTTTATTATATAGATAATTTTAAGGATATTGATAATAGAATATTATCAATCAGAAATTTTGTTTTCAAATATAGTAAACAAAGAACAAAATAACCGAAAAATTGAATATTTTTTTTTGATTGAATTGAATTTTAGTTTTGTTGCATTTTTTTTTAGGATAAAATTATTTTGTTACATTTACGATTTTTATCAATCCTTATATACAGTGTGTTTTGATAAAAAGTTGATTTCATTTTTTTTACAGGTGAATATTCTTCTTCTTCTTTAGGTTTCATTGATCCTAATTTTAATTTTTGTTTGGAATTTTCAAATTACCTTACGACGTCATATTCTTCTTTAATAATTGATTTTGAATCGGATCATATTTTTCTTTTATATATAACAAACCTTATTTCATTTGTTTCTTATACATATTTACAAAAAATGACTAGAATTAATCCCGAACATCTGGAACCAGATGAAATTGTAGTAGAGAGTGAGTTGAGAGGAATTTCCGGTCCAATTTTAACAGTGATACAAGAATTGTCCAAACAGTTTTTGCTGGAAGATCAGGGTGTTCAGGCTTATCCAGCTCGTGCACATATAAAAGCTATGAAATCACCACAGTCTGAAATAAGGTATTGTGCTGAAAAATTGGAGCAACTGAAACAACTAAAATCATCAAAAAAGGTTTATTTAAATCTTTGGGTTATTTTATATAGCATAAAATAAAAGTATAGTTAATAACTAAAATGTTTATTTTTAAGTTAAATTTGATAATTTCATTAGTTATTTCATTATTTTCATTAAAATAAAAATACATAGTTCATGATAGTTAAAATGCTTTTGTGATAGTTAAAATGTTTTGGGAAAAAAAATATTATTTGAATACTCAAGAATAATTATTAGAAAAAAAAGCAAAACAAATAAAAAAAAATTTAAATGTTATGTAAATGTATGTCTGCAAAAAAAAAATATTTAATTAATTTGATTAATTTGAAAAAGTTATTTGTCAAGAATAAAAAAATAAGAGAAATACATATAGTGTATTTTTACTGTGTATACTAAAATAAAAATAAAATCTAAGATAAATTAAAATTGTTAGTTCTGAAGTATTTATCAGGACGAAACAAAACAAAAAAAAATACATATAAATGTTATGTGACTGTGCTTACAAAAAGTTTAAGTTTTGGCCTTATTAAAACGAAAAAGAAAGGTCAAGATCAAACAAATTGAAGTTTTGAATATGTGTAAAACTTCATCCATTTCTGCACAAAAATAAGGCTTTAAAGTTTTTAAAACAAAAATAATATGTATAACCACCTCAACATTTCCACCTCAACATATTTTGTTTTTTTTGGTTATAGTTTATAAATAAAAAGTTGAGAAACTAAAAGAAAAATATATTTTGAATTTTGTGGTAATGATTAAAATAAGAAAAAAAATTGTAGTAATAAAAAAATAAGAAAGTTTAATTATAAAAAAAAGGAAGAATTAATTATTAGTTATAAGTGTTTCTTTACCTAAATAAATAAGAGTGAGTAATTTTATTGTAATTATTGCGTTTTTATTTGTATAACGATTATTCCAATTTTTTTTGATGAGAAGTAAGATGTTTCTCATTGTATCTTTTGTAAAAATAAATATGTGCTAAGCAAGTTAAGTGATTGAGAAGGATGACTTTCGTTCATCGGTGGTTGTAAGTGTAGTGTAGTATCGATGAGTTTTTGTTTATTACATATGTAAGTATTTAGTTATAAAATACCGCTCTATCTAGATCATTCTGGTTTACCTAGAAACTTCACGACCAATTTCCCTGATGCTTAAGCTGGCAAAAAAATAGCGGTTAGGTAAATCTTGCCAGAATGATATTATTGTTGTAGTATTGGTTTTACAGTTAAAGTTTTTTTTAAACAAATTGTAAAATTAATCTACACACAAGCTACAGCGTTCCAGCATCAAGGAATATTCAAGGAAGATTGAGAGTGCTACCGTTGACTGAATACAGCTCATCCGCCAGCACCCCTAAGATATCACCTTGGCTAGTGATACCTCACTGCTATTGCCAGTGGTATGTGATATCTCACGTTAACTCATATGCCAATAGCAGGGACTGGAGTACGCGCGGTTGTCACACCCGTGGATCAAAAAATAGAAAAAAATTAACAAATTAATAAAAACTGATCCCTCCATGCGGGATGAAATGAAGAAAAGAAGAAGAAGTATGAAAAATGAAAAAAAGAAACAGAAGTATGGAAGCGGCACCCCAAACTTGACAACAGTACTCCATACAGGGACGAATATAGGAGTTATAAACATGGAGCAATTGGTATGGAGTGAAAAATCTTTTGCTGCTATTTAGGTGGCTGAGTTTTTTGGACGCGCTTTTTGCCATCGTCATTACATGATCGTTTCAGAGTAGGTCATTTGAAACTGTGACACCAAATAAACGAATGCTTTTACATTCACCTATTGGTTCATCCATTGCGGCAATGTTATTATATTTCAATAAACTGCAGTTCCATTGCGGCAATGTTATTATATTTCAATAAACTTGCATCTGGATGTGCAGAAAAGTTGTCCAAAAGCAAAAATATTTCACAGTCGTTAGGTAGACGTACTTGATTACAATGAATGCGTGCTTCCTAAACGAAATTATTTTTGAACCAGTCAATAAATAAAGATTGTGTGACCCAGCTTAGTTTGTTAGATTTATAAATTACTGGATATTCTTCCATTCCCTTAAGTGCTCGAGGTTTTTTGCTTTTTTCGATCACTAGTAATTTACATTTATGACTACCAGCTGCATTTGAACACACTAAAACTGTAACGCGCTCTTTACTTTCTTTTGATCCACTGCCTACAGATTCTTCAGGACCAGCTAAACTTGTACGAGGCAAACATTTCCAAAATATGCCAGTCTCGACTGCGTTATACACATGCTCAGGCGTTCCGTATGAAATTTTTTAGCTTTTTCTATCAACATTGTTCCAGGAATAGATAGGTATACTCCCGCTTCTCTGTTGTTTAAATCAAATATGTAGGGCTTTATCTACCTGAGGGTTATCCGCCGTTCGTAGAGTTTTTCATTGTACTATACCAGTTTTGGAATTACTCTCATTAAAACACGTCAAAATGACATTTTGATTTTTAGCTAAATCATAAATTGTTGATTTACCAATCTTGTATCAAGCGCACACTTCTACCTTTCTCGATATATAAAATAATACTCGCCTTATCTTTGATCGATAGAACAATTCGCTTTTTTTTGTTCAAATCCTTAATAAACTTCATGGTTAATTTTTCATTAACACAATTTTTACAACACTGTAGATTGTAGAATATTCAATCACTCCGCTCCAAATATAAAAAAAATTATGTCACAAAATTAAGCCTAAAAATTTTGTTGTAAAGTAGTACATTTTATGCACATCAAGTAAACCAAAATCGGAAATTTGAAATAAAAATATTACGGATAACTGAAAATTTCCGGTTCCAGAAAACCAAAAAATTATGAATATTTTGTCCGGATAATAGATCTGCCGGATAATCGGTGTCCGGTTAAAAGAGTTTACATGTACCAGCACTTTAAAAATTAAAAGACGTTTGTTTTAAATCAAAGCAACATATTTTTTGGTATAAAATTTGGTGGTTGTCATGATTATGGTGTAGTATTCAAATATAATACCACAAAATATATTACTTAAGCCGCAATTAGACTATTGCAGAACTCTGCAATATTTTTGCAATGGTAGTGTGTAAAATATTCATTGCAAAAAAGTTTGGCAATGAACTAATTGCAAAACATTGCAATGACTCATTGCAATGTTTTGCAATGAGTTCATTGCCAAACTTTTCTGCAATGAATATTTTACACACTACCATTGCACGACTATTGCAGAAATATTGCAGAGTTCTGCAATAGTCTAATTGCGGCTTAAGACTTTAGAGAGAATAAAAAAAGTCGTTTGAACATGATTTTTACGTAATAAATGCACACCTTACGAATTTTACTGTAGGAATGACTAAAAAAATATTTGTTTCTAAAACCGGTTTTAATTGGGACAAAAACTGTTTTTTAAATGGAGATTTTTGGCCGGTTTTACTGAAAACCGGTTTTACTGAAACCGGTTTTGCAAGCCCTACTGCCAACCATCTCTTTAAATTGAAAAAAATTCCAATTACTTTCTTACTTGAATTTTCTTTCTTTATTGTTCTAAAAAATCTCCAATCTCCACGGGACTGAAACGCTGAAAAAATTGGGTTCGGGTTCAGGTTAATCAAAATAGAAAGATCAGGTTCAGGTTCGGTTTAGGGTTCGGTTCGGGTTCAAAATTTAGAAAAGAGTACAATATATTTTATTTATTTGTCAAAAAACAAAAAACAATTTAATTTAAGATAAAAATATTTTTTAAATTTTCTTCTTTTAAGTTTGCTCTTTGTGGTGACAATACAAATTTCAAAGCTGAGAAAGCCTCTCTACGCTTACTTGCGTAGGAAAATATATACATTTTTATATTTATTAATGAACCCGAACCTGAGGTTTTTTGGATTCGAGTTCGAGTTTGGGTTCATGGTTTATAAAATGACCGAACCTGAAAGCATTTGGGTTCAGGTTCGGGTTCGGTTTCAGTCCCTGATATATTGATACATGTTATTGACATACATTCTTTACATTGTTTGTTCTTTACATTGATTACATTGATTTTAATACATGGAAAGAATTAATTCCTTTTTGTAAAGAATTTGCACAACACTGCAAAAACCAAGAGCTATGGAAAACCAAATTAATTCTGTTGCTAATGATTTTAACATTTAATTTAACGTATTTAATTTGTAGCTGGTTGTATTTTGAATTTCAAAATGTATCAAACATAACAGTTTGATTCGTGACTCATTTCGCAGAGTTTGTCTAATTTTTTTTTTATAAAAACTATAAGCACCAATGTTATATTGAAACTTGTTTATGTTTAAATTACAACAAAAACAAAATTAGAAACCTAATTTGACTTGCAAATATTCTTAATAATTTTTTTTTTATTTTTTAATTTTTTTGTTTTATATTTTTAATTTTACGCTGGTCGGGTCGGCAAAAACACAATGTTTTTTCTTCTTTGTTTTTAATTTGCGTTAGCTAAAATTTTAATTTAGATTTGTGTTGTTTTTTTTGTGTAGGTATGTATTTTTAGTTTAGTTGGGCTAATCATAATTATAAATTGGATGAGATTTAGAAAGATTGTACAACTGTAATTATAGAGTTTTATTTTGAAATTTACAATTATACGGATTGATTTTAATTTTTTTCTCTAGATTACTTTGTAAATTAATTGGATAAGATTATCTATCATTTATTAGTTCTTGGTAGTTTAATTCGGATTATTGACTTAGTTGATGTCGGAAATAAGGTTATTCAAAGTGAATATTACAATCGAGTCTTTGACAATCTCACAATCTATTGTGCCATTACTAGTTGTGTAATATTGTGAATATAAAAAATAAAAGAAAAACTGCTGTGATTTTTCGTCTCTTAATTTTCTCCTAGGACCTAGAGCATAGTTGAAATGAGATAATTATTGCTATGTTTAACAAATTCTAATTTAATATCAGTAATAACAGAAGTGGAAAAATTTAATATCTAGATTTTTAAAAATAGCCAAAGTAAGAGGAGGTAGGAGCTCAGAACAGTTGTTAATTTATAAATTTAATAACTTCTAGTCCTCCCGACTAGCATTATGTGAGGGCTCAGTTCTGGACCGGATACGGCTTTCCCTACTACTGATAGGGGCCGTATCAGGCACACTGAACAGGTCCTGATCAGTAATGTAACGCCTCAAACTATCCAAACCGGATCAGGCAGCCCTACTAGAAACGGACCAGCACCAGATAATCTAAAATAGGGAATTTTCTTTAACATACATTAGAAAAATTAGAAAATTTACTACTGCATACATTAAAAAAAATGTTTACAGAAAATTCTAACTTTATACTTACTTTGATGATGTGATGTTACATCACAAATAATTTACTGAATTAATTATACTTACTTACCCATATGTATTCATAAGAGAAGCGATAACTAAAGTATATGTGAAATTTCGCAAACTATGTATATCTAAAATGGATAATACTCTAGTGAATTTTAACCAAATGAAATTTGTTAAAATGAAATAGGGCTCAGATCCGGACAAATACGGCATACCTTAATTGGAAAATCAGATATGATTCTGATCCGGCCCTGGTCCGGCATTTACTAATAGGAATGAGATAGGTTTTCGAAATCCGGGCCGGATCAGGACAAATACGGCACGCCCTAGTAGTAAAATCAAGTGTGATTTCTGATAGGGACCGGATGCAAATGCCCTATTAGGATTTACCTTATTACACCCTGATCCAGCCCGGATCATAATAGGGCATACCTGAACAAATTGCTAGTCGGGCTCACATTCAATTTTGGTTCGGTGAACTTTTTCTTCCATCTGATGGTAATAAACAATTTTATTTTGGTGGATAGAAAAAATGACAATATTTCGATCACTCCACTCAGCGATTTCATTTAAGATCTTCGTGCATATTTATGGTAGCTTCTGTTTCGGTACAATATTTATTCGTTGTGCATTTTACGCTTTAAAGAAATTGTTGGCAAACACTTCTGAGGGAAGTAAGGAGATTTCAACATTTTGTTGATGTTAATCCAAAGACAGAGTTTAGGTTAAAATGAACCTTAGGCTTACAAGCCTAATGTGGTCGATAAAACAGACATATATGAATAAGTTTTCTAGTATACATAACATTTATTTTGGAGTATCTTGAATGAGATATTATTGTTTAATTGTATAAACTTTTAATTCAATTTAAAAAACAAAAACTTAAATTTAAATAAGCTTTTTTTATTATTTGAATTTTAAAAACTTTTTATTGTAATTTTAACACAACTTCCTAGTTTCGATATTCAAAATATCATCAACAGGTATGTATTGCAACTTGTTGTGTCTAGCCACAATATTTTCAAAACACTATGTTTCTAGAACTAATAGTGAAGTCAGCCATATATGCATCAGCGTCTCCCATTTTTTTTTGATATTTTGTTGACTCTTTGATAACGAGATTTCACGAGATTTTAATTACGAATCCTAATATCATAAATAATCAAAATCAAATTCATGCACCGTTTGAAAGGTTTTGTCGGGTTTTAATTGAAGAAAATAGTTGAAGAAAATACTTAATTGAAAGAGTTTAGTTTAGTTTAAAAGAAATTTGCATTTAGAAAAAATTGTTTCAGAGTGGTTCGTTTTCATATGACGGTGTGTGTCGTTATGTTCAAAGCGCAATCAAATCTAAGACCTTTAAGTAAAAAATATGTCAATTCAATTGGAAATAATCTTTCTACTTTAAAAATAAAGTTTAATTAAAACAAATGTACCTGTTCTAGATTTATTCTATGCTTGTGAAAGTTTACCTCAATTTTAACACAATTCAATGTTTCAAAATCATTAATCTAAAAACCTAACCATCAGTACAATTTCATAATTTCTATTATTAATTACAGTATAAACTACATATTTATTTTTCATTAACTAACATTAATTTTAGTTAACTGATGATGATATGTGTAAATATTTAAATTATTTATTTATCATTTTTTTTTGTTATTTTTTAAAAATTTGCCTAAAGCCTTTACAATTTTTTCCATTCTATAACTTAACATGTTAAATATTCAACATTAAATCAATTTGAAATTTGAATGAATC